>JAWZYT010002691.1:0-60000 GCA_034508575.1 Petrolisthes manimaculis
TCTCATCTTCCTTTCTTCTTCTCTCTCATCTTCCTTCCTTCCTTCCTGCTCTCTTATCTTATCTTCTTCCTTCTTCTCTCTTATCTCATCTTCTTCCTCCCTTCTCTCTTTATCTCATCTTCTTCCTCCTTCCTTCTCTCTTATCTTATCTTGTTCTGAGCATTTTCCTTGTTTATCATCGGTTTTCCTCT
Source organism: Petrolisthes manimaculis (assembly GCA_034508575.1). Lineage (NCBI taxonomy): Eukaryota > Metazoa > Arthropoda > Malacostraca > Decapoda > Porcellanidae > Petrolisthes > Petrolisthes manimaculis. Next base: position 192 of record JAWZYT010002691.1, read on the forward strand.
GCTCTCTCATCTATCTTCTTCCTTCTTATCTTATTTTGAGCATTTTCCCTGTTTATTTTTTGTCTTCCTCTTCTCATCTTTCCCCAGGTTTTCTTCTTTTATTGTCTTTCTCCGTATTTCTTCCCCCTTTCTTGCTTTATCTTCAGTTTTCTCTTCATTTTCTTCCACTATTACTTTATTTTTCACTTTTATTATATCTTCTAATTTCCCCTCTTTTTATTATTCTTCTTTCTCGTCTCCCTCTTCATTTCTTCACCAGCCAAATTTTCTTCCCATTTTTTTCCTCTTTATTTCCCCGTCTGCCATTATTATTCCTTCGTTATTACACTTTTTTTTTTCTTCAAATTAATAGTATATCTTTTGTTTCCCTCTTTGTCGTCTCTTCATTTCGTTCACTTATCATCATTTCCATCTTTCACGTCTTTCCAATTTCTCGTTTTCTCCTTTCCTTTTAAAATCTTCACATCCTCTTCCTTCTTTCTTATCTTCGAGTTTCTTTCCTTCCATTTATTCGTTTTGCTTTCTCTTTTTATTATTATCTTTCCATATTTATCATAATTTTTTTCTGTTCATATTTTGTAGCTTATTGTAGTTATGTATATATTTTTATTTTATTTTTTATTTGTTGGGTTTTCTGTCACTTCTCCTTTTCTAGTAATCACTTTTATTATTTCTCATTTCCTGTATTGCTTTAGTTTTGACGTTGCCTTCTTCTGTTTTTTAGCTTGTTGTCACCTGTTGCTCTCTTGCACTGTATCATTTTCTCCTTTTTGTCTCCATTCTCATATTTTCCTTCGCTTTTCCTTTCTGCCCTGTCTTCGTCAACCTTGCATTTACCCCCTTCCCTTCCGTCCCCGTCCCCTCCCTTTTCTCCCTTCGGTCCCCTCCCTTCTCTTCCTTTCCATCCATCCTTTCCGTCCTATCCCTTCTCTTACCTACCCTTCCGTCCCTTCCTTCCTTTCCGTCCCTTCCTTCCCTCTTGTACAGAACCTTCTATTCCTTTCCCACCCTTCCCTTCCCCTCCCTTCCCATTCTTCATCACTTTCGTTCCCCTTCCTCTTTTTCCAGCTTCACCTCTCATTTCCTCCGTAACCCCTTCAACCCTTCATCATCTTCCTACGCCCCCTTCACTTCCTCTTTCGTCGTTCCTTCCTTCCTTCCAGTTTCTTTCTCCTTCTCTTTACAATCATATGGTACTTACTCACTCACCTTCTTGCATATTGTTTATTTATTCCGTCTCATAATAGCCACATGTTTTTTGCATTGATTTTGTTTTCTTTTGTTGTTATTACTATTAGTTCACTTTTATATTTTCCTTCTCAATTCTAAAAAAAAAAAAAAATGTATCTCCCCTTATCGTCCGTATTTTCCCTCCGTCTAAATCTTACTCAGTTTTGTTTTTTTCAATGTTTTCTGTCTTAGTAAATTTTAGTGTGTTTTTGTCAATGTTTCTGTCTTCGTAAATTTTAGTTTTTTTTTTTTTTTTCAATGTTTTCTGTCTTCGTAAATTTTAGTTTTGTTTTTTTCAATGTTTTCCGTCTTCGTAAATTTAGTCACCATCAACCATTAATCATCATCAACAACATCAAATCACTCGCACCACCATACTTTTGGCACGACACATCTCACCACACCACGTCATCTAGGATTGATTTGATATTCACTGGCGTCACCTTGTCCCTATTCGCCTTCCCACTTCCTTGTCCTCTCTCACGCATCCCTTTCCATCAATGCCTTCCCTCATGTTCACCCCATACGACTCTTCTTCTTTATTGCTTTATTCTTTATCTTTAGTACTTTATTCTTTATCTTTAATATTTTACTCTTTATCTTCCTCTTTATTACTTTATTCTTTATCTTTATTTTATTACTTTATTCTTATCTTTATTGATTTATTCTTTATTTTTATTCTTTATCTTTATTACTTTATTCTTTATCTTCATCATCTTTATTACTTTATTCTTTATCTTCATCATCTTTATTACTTTATTCTTTATCTTCATCATCTTTATTACTTTATTCTTTATCTTCATCATCTTTATTACTTTATTCTTTATCTTCATATTAATTATATATTCCATTCCTTACTTTGTTATTTTATATTCTCACAACACTCACATCATTATTCCTCCCTCATCTAAATTTACTCTTCCATTGTCTCCTCGTTCTCACTTCAGTCTTTTCTCACCATATGTCCTTTTAGTTTCATCGTAGTATTCGTCACATCACCTCTCCCTCCCTCATCTTACCTTTCCTCAGTTCCTCTTCACTTTACACTTCTTTTTCCTCCTCTTTTTTCCTCAGTCATTACCTCACTATTCATACACAACTCACTTCACTCCTCTACATTCACACGTCACCTCACCTCCACCACCACATCACCTCATTTGTCCTCTCACTCATCTCACCGTATACCGTCTTCTTTCCTCATCATTTTCATTTCTAATTTTCATCCTTAGTTCACATTACCCCTCTTCTTTCTCAACCCACCGTCTACTCCTCCTCCTCCTCCTCCTCCTCCTCCTCCTCCTCCTCCTCCTCCTCCTCCTCCTCCTCCTCCTCCTCCTCTTGCTCACCTCCTCACCCTTCCTCTCCCGTCCCACACTTTCTCCCTGACCCTTTCCCTCTCGCCCCTGTCTTTGCTTCCCCCTCCCCTCCCGCCTTCTCCAACTCTCGGTACTGCTTCCCCCAACTCCCACCTCTTTATCTTCCTAATTCTTACTTTATCTCCAATCGCTGGCTGTTTTCCTCTCGTCCCTGCATGTTCTTCCAAATTTATCACTTTTTCTCCCTGCCTGTGATTCGTGTGTTGTATTTTGATTTGGCTCTTCCTCTATTCGCCAAAGTATACACACACACACACACGCACTTTAAAGCGTACTGTCACATGCACACACTCATGCACGCATTCGATGCCGTCCGCACGCATTTGTATATACTGCATTTATATATATATACATACTTATGCACAGGCACGTAGTAGCATTCACACACACACACACACGACACGACTGGCGCATCTTCCCACTGGCACCAAGGTCGCCTTCACCAGCCACTCCCTAGCTCATCTTCACCTCCACTGTCTTCCTACTCTCTCACTCACCCACCTTCACCCACCCACCATTACTTGCATACCCAGCTTCCTATACTCACCCACCTTCAACATCCCACCTACCTTCACCAGTATCACCCAACCACTTTACTACTGTCTCCACACCCGCTCACTCACACACCTACCTACCTACCTGCCTACATACTTACCTCCCTCCCTGCCTACCAACATACCTACCTACCTATCTACCTACCACTAGCATCATCCAATCACTTAAACATTATTTCCACCTACACTAAACGTACCCATAGATATTGTAGATAAAATAGATATAAATATACACTCAAATACACCCCCCCCCTCTCACTATACACTTATACCATACCAAGGTCCACCCCACCTCCACCTGTATATAAACCCTATGAACTGTATACATATGCACCAACACGTTCACATACACACGGTATACACTGGCATATGACCGCTATAGCACACCCTCTCTCTCACCACCAACACTCCCTCTCTGTACAGTCAAACACATGTGCGCACCTGCTGACTTGAACACCGCGCAGTACCGTGAGGAAGAGATAACACACACACACATACACACAAACATACACACACATATACAAGCAAATGCACACAGGCTTACTCACTTAGAAACATACGAGTACACACACACATACACACAGCGAGAGAGAGAGAGAGAGAGAGAGAGAGAGAGAGAGAGAGAGAGAGAGAGAGAGAGAGAGAGAGAGAGAGAATGTGAATGTGAATGTGTGTGTGTGTGTGTGTGCGTGTCCTACAAACAAACATAGTGACATACACACCTTCACGCGTGCGTACACTCACTCACCTTCACTAAGACATTTACTCATCAACATAAGACTTGCCTTGTCACCTTACAACCTTCACTTCATCACTGGCCCTCACCCACCACATGTCATCCAGCCCTCACCCAGCCCTCACCCACCACATGTCATCCAGCCCTCACCCACCACATGTCATCCAGCCCTCACCCACCACAAGTCATCCATTTCTCACCCACCTCAAGTCATCCATTTCTCACCCACCACTAACACCCATCTTAGTCACCCACCAGTCCACCAATCATTCCACCAATCACCCACCAGTCTACCAGTCACCCTCCAATCACCCACCCCAGTCACATACCAGTCCACCAATCACCCACCTACACCTACACCAGCACCCACTACCTGTAACTGTGTCGCCAATCTTTTCAACTTTTACCACGTTCTTAAAAAAAAAAAATCTGAAAACACGATATTGGAGGGAACCGGGCGAAATACTGATGGCAAAGGTTCACCATTTTCCAGGAAATTTTAACTCGCCGAAAGTCTATTTAATTTGAAAGTCGGGATGAATACGTACGATTAGCGAGAAAATTACAGGTGAATAAAAAAAGCCTAAGTTCACACTGAGGTTTTGTGTTTTATCTTTTACACTGTGTGCACGTCTTTTTATTAGAATGTTACGTGTGTTGTGTGTGTGTGTGTGTGTGTGTGTGTGTGTGTGTGTGTAATAGAAAAATTATATATATGTTTTCTGCTTATGATATTTGTTCTGGTATTGTAAAGTTGAACACCGTTGAACACAAGTATACGAATATATACTTACCAATAGTTTGTTAATTACCACTCATGCCATTCAAAGTGTATTTTTTATAGAGATCGTTTACAAGGTAGCCTCGCCTCTCATAGGTACCCAAACCCTCGGTCCTTCTGTGTCAAGGGAGAGAAGACACATGGTTGTTCCTTGTGTATGTAAAGCCATGAACAAAACTCACTATCTCCTCTCAAAAATGGTCAGTGTATAATAACTTGCCTGTGATGGAGACTTGGTTTATACTCTTGACTATATACCTATATATGCCTGGCTCTCGTGGGAACTGTTGACGGGCTTCTACTCAGGTTTTGGTAGAGGAAGCAAGTGGGATACTGTGCCACGACTCTAATAAGTGATTACCGTGATCTCATGACGCAGGCCAACACCACTGTTGTTTGACTATTCCTACATGTGGCCGAATCCAATGCCCAAACTCGAACGTATACAAACAAGCTAGAAATGGAAAGCTGGTGACTTAGAATGTTTGAGAGAGAGATAGATAGATAGATAGATAGATAGAGAGAGAGAGAGAGAGAGAGAGAGAGAGAGAGAGAGAGAGAGAGAGAGAGAGAGAGAGAGAGAGATTATGTACTCTGAAAGGTGTATGAATAAAGAATTGAAATCCTGAGAGAGTAGTGACACATTTTCTGGAGTGTTTACTGGGAGTGGTGGTGATGGTGAAACGAAACACTAGCTGCTGCTGCTGCTGGAGAAAGTTGAATGTTTTGTGTTGATGTTGGGTGTGTGGGTGAGTGTTAATTTTTATTCTTTTTTTTTTTCCATGGGCAAGAGAGAGAGGGTGGGGAGGGGGGAGAGTGAGTGGTTTGGTGGGTGGAGAAGGTGTCAAAATTGTCACATCCTTGGGCATATCGACTTACATGGAGGTGGTGGTGGTTGTGGTGGTGTAGCTGCTTGCATATCATCTACTTTAGTGTATTATTATTATAGTAAAAATGACTCTTGTTAATTAATAAGAAGTCAATATTAACAAAAGAAAATTATAATTATTATTGTTGTTGTTGGTGGTGTGTTGTCTTGGCTATGTTTTTTATACTTTAGAAAATATTTAATATGTAAAATTTATATTCCGTTTCATTTTCAAGTATAACTCAATCATCATTTTTTTCTCTGCCTTCGTGTTTCTTCCCCTCCATCACTTGTTAACATTTTTATCTTTTCTACCCTTGAGAAATTCCACGAGAAGACAGGATAGACAGGGCTGGGGCTGGGGGGGGATGGGGGAGAGGGGGCTGGGGCTGGGGCTGGGGGAGGGGGGGCTGGGGCTGGGGCTAGGGAAGAGGGGGGGGCTGGGGTTCTTAATGCTTACGTCTTGTCGCGTAATTTAACTTCTTAAGGTCCTGGGCGTGTCATATGTTAACTCCATGGTTAACTCCCTGGTAATTAACATGCTCTGCGCGACCTCAAGACACTCTCCCATCCTCCACCCCCACCCCCTCCTAACCCAACCCTCTTCCTCCACCTCGTCTTCTCTTCCTCATGAGTCTCCACCCTCACTCCCCTTCCCTCCTCCTCCACAGCAAACTCTCCTTCCCTCTTGCTATCCCCTCCTCCTCCACCCCTTCCTTACCTCGTTGCCACTTCCTATTCTTTTTTCTCTCTCTTTCGTCCTCCTCTCCTCCACCTCCATCGGTTTTTTTTTATCATTTCCCTCCTCATTCTCCTTTCACAATCCGCCTTTCTCCAAACCCATCCACAGTCTTCTTTTTATGTCTTCACGCCTAACTATTTCCTTATTCCTTCCAAAGTTCACGTCCCCAGATCCCTCTCATGCACGTCTTTATAATAAGGTGTGTAGGGGAAAGGAAGGGAATGATAATAGTAAGGTGTGAATAAGAAGATAGTGATAGAAGACCTTAGTGTTCCCCCTCTCCTTACCCCACCCCTCCACCCCTCTTAGTCCATCTTACCCTTTCCTCATACCCCACCCAAACTTTCGTATCTTTCCCCACTCCCTCGCTCTCCTCTCCTCTCCTCTCCTATCCTCTCCTCCCCCGTGGTAACCCTTCCTTGTTTGGGTCAGGGATTCGTAACTGCCTTTTCTCTCAACTTTCCGTGATTTTTGGTGATTTTTTCTGTTTTGTTTCTTGTGATATTCATGTGATAAATAAGTAGTCGGTGGAATGGTTGTAAAAGTGGGTGGGTGACTTGGGGTGGTGATGGGGGTGATGGTCGTGGGTGTAAGTAAAAAGAAAAAAAAATCGAGGTAGAACGGGTGGAGCGGGTGGCAAGAGTGAGTTGCCTAAGGCTGGAGATGAGAGACGTGTGTGTGTGTGTGTCCGTGTCCCCCTCCCTCCCCCTCCTCTCTCCTTCTTACATACTTACACCCCACTGCATGCCCCACCCACATCACCCACCCACCTACCTACCTACACACCCACCTACCTACCTACCTACCTACCTACCTACCTCCTTTCATTTCGTCATTATCACCACCTCTTTTTTTTTATTTTACCTCACCTAGCCTCATCACCCACCCATCCCACCCACCCACCCACCCTGCCGCTCGTCCTCCATACCCACCTTCACCTCGCCTCACCACACCTTGTCCCACCCACTTAGCCACCCACCTGCCCATCCCTCCCTTCAACACAACACTCGCCTCCCCATGCCTCAACCACCCATAACCCCTTCCCCATCTGTCCTCACACTGCCCACCTCTCCCCCTCCCCTCACACCCACCCACCCTGGCCATTCCTCCTGTACACCTCTGACCATGACCCACCCATACCCTCCCTGCCCACGACCCACCCATACCCTCCCCGCCCACCCAAGCCCACACCCTTTCCTTCCTTGCCCGTTAGCGGTACCTACCTCCTCCCACCAACCCTCCCTCTAGCCTCGCCTGTCTGTCTTTCCTTCCCTTCCCTTCCCTTCCCTCTCCTTTAACCTTCATCCTTCTCCTTATACTTCATCCGTCTCCTTATCCTTCATCCGTCTCCTTATCCTTCATCCTTCTCCTTATCCTTCTTCCTTCTCCTTATACTTCATCCGTTTCCTTGTCCTTCCTTCGCTTTTTTTTTTTTTTTTTTTTTCAATTTGTTTTTAATTCTAACTTTTCTTACTTTTTTTTTTTTTTTTTACCTTTGTTTTTCCTTCTCCACTCTTACCCCTTTCCCTCATCATTAACTCTCCCTCACTCTTACTTTATATTCCTACATTTATTTTCTTATTTTTAAGTGCATGTTCTCTCTTTTCTAATCTCTAATTTTACTTTTTTCTTGTTTCTTATTTTTTTAGTCGTCTTTTGTGTCATGTTTTCAGTTTTGCTCACTTTTCCAATGTTCTTTTTGTCCTCTCTGCATTTCTCATTAATTTTACTGCTTTACACATTTTATTAACAGGGTATTGATTTGACCACACATCTTATTTTTCTCTTACCTTCCTCTTTCTCTCCTTTCATTTTCCTGGTTTCTAACGTTCCATGCATCTTAATTTATACGTCCCTTCCTTACCTTTCACATTTTTATGCCTTAATCTCTGTCATAATTTTTACCCTTTTCACAATTCCTAAAGAAATAGCTCCTCATAATTTAAGTAAAGTCAAAACAATATTCTCTACTACTAGTGTACATTACTGTTTTATTAATTCCATTTTCATTTCCTCCCCTTTTTCCAACCTCATCTCAACTATATTTTTTTTTTACATTTTTATCTGTACATTATCATTCTTAACTCAGGTTTATCCCCGCCCTTACCTCAAATCCTATACAACAGCAGACCTCGCCCTCCCTCCCTTACACATCTCCTCCCTACCTGCTTACCACATTCCCTCGTTATCATCATCCTCTCTCCCTTTACCATCCCTTCCCTGCCACACCCGTCTCTACACATTCTATACCTCCCACCTGCCTCGGCTGTCGTCCCATCTGCCTTACCCTTCCACACCTGCCTCACCCTCCCTTCCACCAACCTCTCTCTTCCCTCCCACCTGCCTCACCTTTCCTCCTACCTGTCCCCCCTTTCCTCCCACCTACCTCGCCTTTCCTTCCACGTCTTCTCTTTTCCTTTCCACCTGACTCATCCTCCCTTCCATTCTCCACTTGTGACCAAACCAGACACTTGTTCCACCACCACCATCACTGCACCACCACCTCCACACCACTGGTTCCTCACCACCCCAGCCCCTTCCACTATTTCCACAATTTCGTCCATTTCCTCCGACCATTTCCCACCATAACATCTTACAGTAACCCTCCTCTACTATCCATCGCCTTCACTCCCCACCACCACCACAACTATTGCTTGATACCCATTTCACCAGAACTTCCACCACCACCATTAATGCAACCCATTCATTCACTTACACGACTATAGCTCCTCTACTGATGTCTACTCCACCAATACCACTCTCCACTCCCAATACCACTCTCCACTTCCAATATCGCTGTCCACTCCACCAATTACACTGTCCACTCCACCAATACCACTGTCCACTCCAGCGCCACTCCTCCCCGCACCAACACACCTGCCACTTATACTCTTTCACGGTATCTGGAGTCGCATGGCATTTATCTGTGTGTCCGCATATGAAATTAAAACAAAAATATATTACCCTCATTTCCCCCTAAAGCTGTGGCGGTGTACACAGCCTCACCCATTCCAGTACGTAAGGAACGATTACTCTTATTAGGCTGTTAACATGTCACTTATTAGTTGATGCAGAAAAGATTAACAAAAAATAAGTTGATTGTGAAGGCGTCGTCAGTGGTGGTGGAAGGAAGAAATTTTGGCTACGGGAGGGGATTTTATACTATTATATTTTTATCAGCATTCTAGTCAATTAAAAGATTTTCTCCGTCCTGCAGTCTGTTTATAGATGGTTGGAGAATACCCATGAACCTATGGGGAGCGAATGTGGCTTGAGAACACAGCGTGAATATTTGTAACGCTAACATTTACGTCCGCCAAACTCGAGTTAATGCGCGTGAGAGAGTTGAGACACTGGGTGGCAGCGCATGTGGCTCTGTCTGACAACCACCTCACTCTATACTGGGTGTGTTGTGATATCTGTCTGTCTGTCTCGTGTGCTGGATGGGTATGATATCACTGGAATCTGTTTCGAGTTATTTGAGTGGTGTTGTGTAACTTTTATATTATCGGAGGTGATTGAAGACTGGGGAAGATGCGAGGAAAGTATTAATAAAGGTAAGGAAAGCAGAAGGATTTACATTACACCATGGATTTATGGAAGGTAGATTTTGCCGCACATGCATAACTGTTAATATTTTTTCTGGAAAGTATACGAGACAGTAGATAACACTAAGAACTGCGATATATTACTTAAGTTTGTAGCCAGGTCATTTTTTGGGGCAGATTTCCGCTTACAATAATTATATACTGTACTGGTATGATGTTATGAATTAAAGTAGGAAGGAAAGAGGATTTGCCAGCACCATATATAACATTATTCCACCATCATTGTCACCATAACAACCACCACCATCACCACCACCACTATCAATACCACCACCACCATCCCTACCACCACTATCAACATAACTACTACCATCCCCACCACCTTCACCACTGGCAGTCTAGCACCCCTACCTAAGCTACTATATACCACTACTGTCGGCCCTGTATACACCCCTCCTCCTCCTCCTCCTCCTCCTCCTCCTTCTTCACAGCTTTCACCACCACACCTACTCTCTAATCTCCAGCATTTGCCTATTTCCTCAAGCCATCACTGTCACTGGGTCACTATATAGGAAGGGTTTTACGTCTCTCTCTCTCTCTCTCTCTCTCTCTCTCTCTCTCTCTCTCTCTCTCTCTCTCTCTCTCTCTCTCTCTCTTTCACACGTACACACACACACCCTCCCCCCACGCCTCCCTTTCCCTCCTCTCTCCCTCCTTTAACCTCAACCTTTAACCTGTTTCCCCCTCTGCCTGCATCACCTCACCTTTCCCAGGGTCCACCTAGCTCCCCCCCCCCTCTCCTTCTCCTCCCTCCCTCTCCCTCATACCCTCTCCCTCCCTCCCTCATACCCTCTCCTTCTCCTCCTTCTCCCTCTCCCTCTCCTTCACAGTCTCCCTTTCCTTCTCTTCCTTCCATATATTTCTCCTCTTCTCTCACATTTCCCTTTTTCTCTCAATCGTGGTGCATGTGGTTGATGCCTTGTTCCTACATTCGTGATTAGGCTAGTCTTGTATTTTGTCTCTTTAATTTCTTTCTCTGTTCACGTACTGAGATTTTCCTTTTCCATTTTTCATCTTGATATTTTTTTTTTCTTTTCATGTCGCATTCACCATTGTCATATTCTTCGCCTGCCTAACCTCTCTTCATTTTATTCTGTACATCTTTTTATTCTCTCTCATCACTCTTTAATCTCTCATCATCTTTGTATTTCAGCTGTTTCCTCTTTCTTTTCCTCTTTCTTTTTCCTCTTTCTTTTTCCTCTGTATTTTTCATCTTTCTTTTTCTTTTTCATTTCCTCTTTCTTTTTCCACTTTCTTTTCCTCTTTCTTTTTCCTCTTTCTTTATCATCTTTGTAATTCTTGTTTCCGACATGTTCAATTTTTTTCTACATTTCCCTTTCCCTCCTTCGTAATTTTTTTTTGCTACATTTGATCCTATTTTCAGTTATTCTTATATATTTTCTCCTTTTCCTTTCGATTAACCACTTATTTCTCATTCCATTTCCACGTGTCGTCATTGTATTGCCTCTTCCTTGCTTTGTTTTATTTACGGTACTTTTTTTCCTTTCACACGAGCCTCACTTTCCCCAAACCTTCAAAATGTTACCTTCTGTCTTTGTCTGTTGTTTCTCTCACTCGTCCATTCATCTCATGTTACTATGTATGTCTCTCTCTCTCTCTCTCTCTCTCTCTCTCTCTCTCTCTCTCTCTCTCTCTCTCTCTCTCTCTCTCTCTCTCTCTCTATCTGAGCCTGTGCATTCCTCTGTCACCTCTTTTATTTACCCTTTCCTTTACCAACCAGCGCCGCCTTTCTCACTTTCATCCCCTAATGTGATCCTGAATTCTGTATATATGTGTGTGTGTGTGTGTGTGTGTGTGTGTGTGTGTGTCCTCTTCCCTCATCATCATCATATTATAAAATTCCAGGTGTTTGTTTGTCTTTTAACTTTCACTTTATTCGTGTCATCATTCACTTTTATTTATTTTTCCTCATTCCCCTTCCGACCCTTATCAATCCTATATGTGTCGTGCCTCCTACACCCCTGCCCTACACCCCTGCCCTACCCTCCTACCCTACACCCTTGCCCTACACCCCTGCCCTTCCCCCCCTGCCCTACACCCTTGCCCTACACCCCTGCCCTTCCCTCCTACACCCCTGCCCTTCCCTCATACCTTGCATCCCTTCCCGGCCCCTACAAGCCTTCCCCATTTGCCCTGTCGTTAAATGGTGAATGATAGGCTACGGTGACACACTTCTTACATCAGAGCCTTCTTAAAAGTTTATCTTCTCTCATTCCGCTGGTGTATATCAATGTTTTAATCTTTATAAATGTATGACTTCATATGTGTGTCACAGTTTATCTTTATAAGTGTTTTTTTTTCTTCTTATAATGGTAGACAGTGTAGTGGTCACAAAAATATTATGTGTCAGTACGTACAGTATGTATAGTATAAGTCAATAGGTATGGTTATGTGTCAATATGTCATTAGTTAGTATGGTTTTCTGTCAGTATGTAAGTAGGTCATCATGTATGGTAGATATTGGTTAGTAAGAAGTCCATATAAAATACCACAACAAAAAGGTCGATAGAAATCCAACAGTAGGCTGATAGAATTTCACCACCGCAGTGAGGATGATGGGGCAATCATTTGGGTTCTTAATTGAGGATGGTTGGAGGTGCAGGGAGAGATGAAGGGCTTTAGGCTGTAATTACTATCATGGCTACGTTTCCAATTGCCAGTGATACTAGTCATTCACGTCCTAACTACCTCAGTGAATTTAAATTATACAAGGGTGTGATTTGAGAGCATTAACCATAAAGAAACCTGGTGTGCGTGGGAAAGCAGGTACAGGGAGACGGTGATAAGCGTAGCAATAACATGAACATAAAAGAGTTTTTTGTGGTTGTCTGATAGATAGTTAATACACTTCAGCAAGGCGTTTACAGGGACTCGTCTAGTTCTGGAATTAATGTTTGACACCAGTAACACATGCACCTGATAGTATCGTACGTATGAGGCAGGAGTCGTGGTGTATAGTTATAGTTATAGTGGTCTGGACTAAAATAAAATCCGTGTTCTTTCTTATGGCGTCTGCTTCGGTTTTTTTAAGGGATTGCGGGTATGATTTTATTGGGGATATTACTTGGATATGTATGCTTTTGTTCCAACCATTCCTTTGCATGTTGTGTTGCAGGCATTTTTGGTGATCCATGCATGTGTGTATTTCTGACATCAAAAGACAAAGCATGCAGTCACAAACAGTCATGCAAGCACATATCACCTTTCCCCTACCGCCACTCCTTCTTTTCCATTTTTCCCATTTCCTTCTTTCCACCTGTGCTCCCAATCCTCTTTGACTCTACCACAACCCTGCATCATCTCGCACCGACACTGTTTTTCACTTCCTTCCCACTATACACTCACTCACTCCACACCCACCACTTGCCGACTGCCCAAACTTTCCTCAAACTTCACCACCCTCCTCCTGACGCCTCCACCCCCTCCCTCTTCCACTTACATCTCCCTTGTTACAACTTACACACACACACATAACACTTCCGCATCCACCCATTTTATTCCTCTTAATTCATCAACACACACATGCTCCACAAATCATTTAGGCTATATAATTAGTTCTGGCAATAGGTACTGTTATATATAGAGATAGTTAGTTGGCCAATCAGTTCTATAAGGAAAAATATATCGTGATGGTTGTCGTTTTGATGTCTCCTCAGTTGCTCTTACACACTTTATATTTTTCTCATCTCTCCTTTCATTCTTCTCCTCCACGTACGTACACATTCACTCCTTATCCAACTTATCCAACGTTACTGTGGTTGGGCTTTCATTATGTTTCACAAGTAATATTAATTCATTGATCAAGACAGCGACACGAGTTTTATCTTTGATACTACACACACACTCTCACCCACTTATAACACCTCATACCTGCCTGTTTCACCTACCATCTCACCTTCATGCATGTCTTTCTCACCTATCCAAGTAACTTCGGATCTAAATTCTTCCACCTGCCTGTACACCTTTGCCGTCCCACTTAAGTCTCCCACCTATTCTATACCACTTTCCCTTACCTTCTTACTTATATCTCCCACCTATTCTATACCACCTTCCCTTACCTTCTTACTTATGTCTCCCACCTATTCTATACCACCTTCCCTTACCTTTTTACTTATGTCTCCCACCTACTCCTCCCACCTACCCAAAGCCCTTAATTAACGCTGACCCCCTCGACATGCCTTTCTTGTCTTCACGTACATGTCTGTTCCTTGCCATTTCTGTTTTTGTTTTCAGTGTGGAAAGGATGAGAAAACAAAAGGTAGCATGTGTTTGGAGAAAGGGATCACCTGTGTGTGTGTGTGTGTATACAGTCGATTTTGTGTAGAAATATAAACGTGTGTGTGTGTGTGTGTGTGTGTGTGTGTGTGTGTGTGTGTGTGTGTGTGTGTGTGTCTGTGTATGTGTGTGTGTGTGTGTGTGTGTGTGTGTGTGTGTGTGTGTGTGTGTGTGTGTGTGTGTGTGTGTGTGTGTGTGTGTGTGAGTGTGTGTGTGTGTTGCTGAAACGAAACATTAAACAGGAAAAATTGGTGAAAGTCGTGAGATTTTTTTTTTACCTTCAGTCGATTAATAGAGGCTGATGATGATGATGATGATGATGATGATGTGTGACACTGTGCCTAAAGGAAGGTTGTGTGTATAGAGGAAGGTTGTGTGTGTAGAGGAAGGTTGTGTGTGTGTGTGTGTGTGTCGAGGAAGGAAGAAAGGTACAGATGTGTGTTTATTCAGGAGTTCTGGTCTCCCCTCTAACTTGTCCCATCCATTCCATTAATTTCCCTAATCCATTTTCTTCTCACTTTTTGTTTTGTTTTGTTTTTACTTTCATTCATCGACGTCGCCTCCATTTTATTATTATCATTCTCTTTCTCTCTCTCTATCCTTTCCCTTTTTGCTGTTCATCCATGCCCATTATTATTATTATTATTTTCACCCTCCTTTATTTACCCTTTCCATGTTCTTGTTTGTTTGTTTGTTATTTGCTTTCTCACTGTTTTAATGTACTCATCATTATATTTGAGTTCTTCGTGTGGTCTTGTATTTTACATTTTTTTTTTTTTTTAATATTTCCAATTTTGTGGTGAGATTCGAAGAAGGTAACTCATACCCCGTGCTTAAAGGATTATCTCGTGAAATATCTTCTTTTACGAGGGTCTTCTCTCGTAAATCCATGTCGCCTGTCTCGGGAAAAATTATAATGATAAGAAGAGACTGAATCATAATAAAAATAATAATAATAATTTGGGGAATAATACAATAAAGTTACGATACTAATAATAATAATAATAGAAGTTATCAAAATCATAATAATAATAATAATTTGGGGAATAATACAATAAAGTTACGATACTACTACTAATAATAATAGTAGTTATCAAAATCATAATATTAATAATAATAGTAGTAGTAATAGTAGTAATAATAATAATGATAGTAATAGTAATAATAATAGAAGTAATGAAAATAATAATAATAATAATAATAATAATAATGATAGTGTGGCGCTACAATAGTAATAGTAAAAATAATACATCGTACACAATCAGAATAAAAAAAAGCTGAAAATATTCTAAAAAAGATATGGAAAAAGAGTGAATTTATATTTATTTTTAGTCGCCCACAGCACCTCCCTCCCTCCCTCTGGCATGAGCTGAACAATCACATCTGGTAATGAAGTAAACATAGTGCTTGTAGTTGAGATTAGAGCCTTTCCAAATTGATTCGCCTGTTTTTGTTTTGGTGCGTGATAGGGTGGGGTTGCATGGGGGGGGGGGGGGAGGGCGGGTATAATAGAGACGTGCATGGAGGAAGGAAGGAAGGAGGTGAGGGAGGTGGATAAATAAATAGATAGATAGATAGATAGATAGGTAGGTAGATGGACAGACAGACAAGAGAGGCAAAGTTAGGGATAGTCAGACCCCCACTTACATAGACCATATAATACATACATACATACCTACTAGAGAGAGAGAGAGAGAGAGAGAGAGAGAGAGAGAGAGAGAGAGAGAGAGAGAGAGAGAGAGAGAGGGGCTCAAGATTTTAGATGGAGCGAGAATTGCAGTGCAGAAAATGTTGCAAGAAAAACTGTTATTATTATGACAAGGTCTCTATTTCGCTGCCACGACGACGGACTGTCATTCAAGAGTCGTGTGTACGTATAAACACACACACACACACACACACACGCCTCTACACACTCACACCTACACACTCACGACATAACACACAACTCCGCCGACACAGACATTACAAATATTTACACACACACACACACACACACACACACACACACACACACACACACACACACACACACACACACACACACACACACACACACACACACACACACAGGCTAATAATATGGATACACCAAGTCCTTTGATTCCGTTCTAATTTTAATCATATTATTATTTACTGGTAGATAACTAATATTGTCTGCTTTGCTTCTCTAGACAGACTTGGGACTTCATGTTATGCTCTCGAAAGGACTGACTTAAAAATAGCCACTCGTCATTTGCGTGTTCCATGTCCTTCATCAGACTGAGGGATGGAACGAGAGATGGAGGGAGAGGGGCGAAGGAGGGAGGGTGGGAGGGTCAAGGAGAGTGGAGAGGAGGACATGTCAGGAGGAGAGAGTTGGATGGTGTATGTATGTTTGTATGGAAAGGAAAGGGACGACGAGTGAAGAGGAAGATGTGGAATAGTAACATGGTAGGTTGAATCATAAGACTGCGTTGGGATGGAAGGGATCGCAAGTTTATAGTTATTTGGTGAGGTTGGTAAATGAAAGAATGGGGAGGCATGGGTATTACTAATTTATATAGTTACTTAATTGGATCTCATTAGTGCACGTGTGTGAATGAAGAGGAGGGAGTGGGGTACTTGTAGGTGTTTATGAATGCAAAGAGAAATAGATAGATAAATGACGAAGATGAGGAAGCGGAGGAGGAGGAGGAAAGAAGAAGAAGGGAAGGTTGTGATAAGTTGATAGACAGGTAAAGAAGGGGTGAAGGAAAACGAGTAAGAAGGCAAGGTTCAGAGAGAATGATGGCTTAGAGGTGAGCAGAGGAAAGAGGTGACCAGAGAGAAAATTGTGAACAAGAATGGGAAGAGAAGAGAAAAGAGATGGCGTAGGGATAGGTAGTGGGTATAGGATGGAGGGGAGAGATAGGGGATAGGTGGTGGGTAGGATGGAGGGGAGGGATAGGTAGTGGGTAGGATGGAGGGGAGGGATAGGTAGGGGGTATAGGATGGAGGGGAGAGGTAGGGGGCAGCGAGAGAGGGCACGTCATGTGAGGGTACGTCGAGTTGAATAGAGGCGTAATAGTGATCACAGGGAACCCACAATGGCCATATTGTATAGGAGGACTAATTGACATGAAGAATCAAAGACACATTCACCTTAATTGAGCTCTGGAGGCTGCCGGGGACGAATAATGGGTGGAAGGTAATGGGATGGAGGAGGGAGGGAGGGATGGGGAGTACTCATAGGTGTAGGAAATAAAAGAAAAAAGCATAGGAAGGAAGGGTTTGTGGAAGAAAAATGGAGAGGGAGAATAATTGAAGTGGATAGAAAAGTAAACAGAAAATGTGGAATAGGAAAAGGGAGTACTACAGTTGGTAGGTAGGGAGGTACAAAGAACTTAGAGAATAGGAGGGAATTTTAAGGGTGAGAGAGAAGTTCTAGGCAGTAGTTAGAAAGAATTTTGAATAGTCGGAAAAAAAATGTGGGGTGAGGAGGGGAGGGCTAGGTGTATTAGGCTGTATTGATGGACAAGATGGGAAGAGTGAATAGGTACAAGAAGTTGCCAAAGTTCGGTGTTAGCACTAATATGAATAATTAAATATTGGATGAAGAAGTTTTGGTCGAGTTAATACTCTGGAGTGAGCAGGGTCATGACAGGTGTGAATACAGGTGCTCAGGTGTGTTGGCAGGTGTTAGTGGGTACACTTGTGCTTACACTCCTCTGTGCATATATATATATATATATATATATATATATATATATATATATATATATATATATATATATATATATATATCTATATATATATATATATATATATATATGATGTAGTAATCAAAAGACAACTTGGAATTTAAGACATATATTTATGTTACCTTCTTAAATTTCTGAAGCAAGTAATCATAGTGTACTAAGTGGATCTGGTAACAGTGAGTGGAGTAGGGAAGGACGGGCTTTGAGGAGTGGGTCGGGGCTGGCTTGTTATTTGTTGTTGAGTGTTCCTGGTTGTTGTTGTATGTCCTTGCTGCCTGGTTATTAGTTGCCGTATGTCCTTGGTACCGGGGTATTAGTTGTTGTGAGACACGAACTGCTAACTGGTGACCCTAGGCGCTGCTCTCTCTCTCTTTCTCTATTATATATATGTGTGTGTGTGTGTGTGTGTGTGTGTGTGTGTGTGTGTGTATGTGTGTGTAGGGGTGGAGGCAGCTGTGAGCAATGCGGGTGCCTGGTGAGTGGTAGGGAGGGAGGAAGTAGGTTAGGTAACAATATATCAAGTGTAGTAGACAGTCTGTCGTTGTGTGTGCTTATAAGTCTCGGTGTGAGTGATGTAGTAGTAGCCACCATGTAGCAAGTATGATAGTCATTGTGTATTAGTCTAATAGACCTAGTGTAGTTGACATAGTCTAGAATGGTAATATAATAATATGCGTAATATATTTTTTTCTCCTAATATTTTGGCTTTACCTATATATACATACATATGATTTGCTAGTTAACTTTTGTTTCTTAATGCAAGTCGTATATTCGAACATCAACTATATCAAGCCTTCTCATTCCTTTATTTTTTCGTATTGTTGACTGATGAAGGGGACTGAGAATATTGGTGTGAGGAGCCAGACATCAACAACACACAGACAATTATCATGATCATTTCCTAAGCTGTTATAGGGTCATTTTTTTTTTGTCAGCTGTTTTAGAGCCTTTTTCTCATTAACTGTAGCCAGCTCCCTCAATCATATAATAAAAAATAGCAGCAGCAGCAGCAGATTTGGTATAGGTTTCTCTCTGGGTGTGTTGAGAAAAAAAATGGATAGCCTGGAGAAAGGTGTGTTTAGTGTTGGTCTGATTTTTTTTTCTCTCTCTCTCTGACTGTTTTTTTTTTCTGCTCTTGATGGAGGGGTTGAGGAGGAGAAGAAGGGGAGGGTATAATAAACTGGGTGAGGAAGTGAGCCCCCCACCACAACAAACACTCCCCCCTCCTCCCCCCCCCCCCTTCCTACTCTTCTACCACCACCATAACACACACACCTATAGGTACCCAGCCCTCTACACAAACACTTGGTGAATCTCTCTCTCTCTCTCTCTCTCTCTCTCTCTCTCTCTCTCTCTCTCTCTCTCTCTCTCTCTCTCTCTCTCAACAATTCATGCTCCCTGTGCTGAATAAATATCGGGTCAGTGAACTGTGCGTTGGTATTAATTGGTTTGCGTGTGTGTGTGTGTGTGTGTGTGTGTGTGATGAAAGAAGAAGAAGAAGGGTTGAGGGCGGTGAGTGACGGCCTCATTCCTCTAGTCCTTACACACTGGAAATTTTAAACTGTAGCAATTCTATCCTCGGTGAAAATTAATGAAGGAGAGTTTCTGGTTCCTCCTCAAAAAAAAATAAACTGTGAGACAAAACAGATCACCTTAACAAAAGCTGAGATATAGTTGGGAGGAAACAAGAAACAATAATAACTCTCTTTAATACCCAAACTCAATCACCATCGAGGTTAAGACAGTCATATATAGTATTATTTTAAAGTCAGTCGTAAATTTTTGCTCGAAAAATAAAATATATATGTATGGGTCTGACAAAGGGTAAAGCGAATGGGTGAGTGAATGGGTGAGTGAGTGAGGCACGATGGTATATATGTACGTACGAGTTATAGTGACAGTGCTTAGCTTATACTCTTGTTGTGTGGGATATAGGATGTGGTGGACCTGATAACATAAGAGGTTAGGGGGGAGGATGTAAGTGAGATAAAATGTAGCACACATGTTTATATATACCGCTATCACACACACACACACACACATACACACACACACACACACATACACACACCGACACATACACACACACACACACACACACAAAGGCACGCAGACGCAAGCATAACAACACTGACAGACACACAAACATTCATGCACTCCCAAAATTCTACAATTAAGCACGGACTACAGCACACAGGCATACACAAAAGCTCACACACACACACACACACACACACACACACACACACACACACACACACACACACACACACACACACACACACACACACACACACACACACACAGACACACACACACACACACACACACACACAACATCTAAAGGAAACGTCAAATGTGTTTGTGATGAAAATTGAAAGTATGAGGGTAGAATGAAGACAGTGAGGAAACGATAAGAGAGTTAGTGGTTATTATACACACAATTTTGTTTATTGATATTTGTATAAAATAATATAAATGGAGGAAAAAGTTAAACAAGAGAGGTGAAGCAAAAAAGAAAGAGTTAGTAATGATTTATTTATTTATATATTTATAGTAATCGTTTATATAAGACTGTATCGATGCAAGAAAGGGATAAAGGTGATGGTAAAGGTTAGGTTAGGAGAAGGAGGGATGGTTTAGAACTTTAGAGGAATGGGAAGGATCGAAATAGGATGGAATAGTGAGAAAGGATGGAGGTAATGGTAGAGAGAAGGAGAAAAGAGACATAGAATGGTATAGGAAGGAGGAGATGGAGATGAAAGTAGAATATAGCGTAGGATGAAAGAAAGGAATGGAGTAGAGGAACGGGTAAGGGACAGGAAAAGGTTGGAATAGAGAGGCAGGGAATTAAGAAGGGAAAGGCAAAAGAAGCTAGGAGAGAGGAATGAGGTTAGAGGAAAGCGAAAGGGAGAGGAATAGGAATGAGGAAGGGAAAGATAAAAGAAGCTAAAAGAGAGGAAAGGGAATACGAGAAGAAGAGGCTGGAGAGGAGGGAAAGGGAATGAGGAAGGGAAAGGTAAAAGAAGCTATGAGAGAGGAATGGGGTAGAGGAGAGGGAATGCGAGAAGAAGAGGCTGGAGAGGATGGAAAGGGAATGAGGAAGGGAAAGGTAAAAGCAGCTATGAGAGAGGAATGAGGTAGAGGGAGGGAAGGGCTTGAGGTACGGTCCAGCGCCCCGTGTTTGATCACCAATGCTGAGTAATGGTGGACCGCGACACCCCTGCTCCGTCATCTACTACTACTGCTGCTGCTTCTTCTGCCGCTTCTGCTACGCCTGCTACCGACTGCTTAATCCACCTTAGTTTCACATTCTCTCTGCTACCCCTCCTCCTACTACTTGTTACTCCTGCTACTGACTGCTTAATCCACTTCAGTTTCACATTCCCTCTGCTATCCCTCCTCCTCCTCCTCCTACTTGATACTCCTGCTACTGATCTCTTACTCCACCTAGAGTTCTCATTTCTCCCTGCTGCTCGATCTACCCAATACCCTGCTTCCTACTATTACTACAAAGTCCCGTTCCTTCCACCGTCTTCTACTATTTTAGATTCGACCCCTCCTGCTTCCTTTACTTTTTGATGCCACTTCTCGCCCTCTTTATACTACTCTTGGTACCCTTATTTCTCCAGCTGTTCACACTCTTAATATTTTACTACTATTACTACTACTACTGCTACAACTACTGCCTCTGCCACCTCTTCAGTAGCTTCCTACTTTCCCTCCTTCCCTTCCCTTCCCTCCCTCCTACAGTCCCATCCACTTCTGTACCTGCTACCTCTTCTGATACTTAACATTCTACGCCTAGTAACCCTACTGTTCTCCTGGCTTTGTTTCATGTTTTTACACCTGTCTCGCCTCCTCCTCCTGACGGCTTGCTTCAACTACCACTCCTACCACTACTACTATTACTTATGCTCCCTTATCGCTTTATGTGGCCCTGCTGCTAATGTTTATTCTTTCCTATATCGAGGAAGGTGAAGATTATAGGAGAGAAATCCAATTTAGTTCGATATAGTGTATGAATTGTCACAGGAGTAAAGATGAAGACAGTAAGGCAGAGTGTACCATGTAGAGTTGACCAGTTGTACATAAAAGATTGAGAGGTCAAGTTAACTCTTGCATTAGTGAGTGGCAGCAGTAGAAGTGGCCTACGTGGTATACTACTGTTTTTACTGCTGTTGTTGTTAGTACTATTTCTTAATACCCTTTTTTTTTTTACAATTATCTTTCTAATATTCCGTATTTCTTTGTTACTTGGGTTTTACATTACTTACAAAACCTGCATTGCTGCTACTACCACACCAAAACTCATTATATTGTTCATGATCATTTTTAAATATTGCTACTGTTCTTGTCTGTAATATTCATCCTAATATTTGTTCAATCCCTCACCAGCTGTTACTGTTTTCTTGCCAATACATCTGCTTCCTACCATCCCTTCCCTTCCCCTCCCTGCGACCACTCTTATCCCTCTAGGCCTTCGCTCAACAACTTTTTTGTTCCCGTTCAACCACTTGTTAAAAAGACGTCAATCATTTGCTCTAGCACACTAGTGAGTATGTTAGGTTTGGCACTACTGCTGCTGTTCCTGTTGCCGCCGTGTGCATCGCTCGTTTTCCGCTTACTGTACCGACTTGATTACTGTAGGGGCAGCTGGCGTGAGGGTACTCTGCTCTCCATCCATCCTTATATAGTTGGTTGATAAAATAAGTACCTTGGGTAACCACTTAGGAAAGGTAACTGTGGTAACCAGAATGATGTAGGGGCCTTGTATCCAAGGATAATGAGTTACCATAAACTGCCATAGGCTCAAATGCCAAAGTCACAGAGATGAGCACAGTGGCAGAGCACCTATTCATCCATATACAAATTTTTATCAAACCTCAGGGACAAAATTTTGTATCAAAGAAGCGAATCAATGTTGGTGGATGCAGGTCGTAAATGAAGGTGAAAAATGGTAACCTTATAATTTTTTGAAAGAGGGTGAAACGTGGGGGCTCTGATCGTGGCTGCATTTGGAATTTGCGAAGATAAACACATAACAGAGTCAGTCCCCTTTTGTTCTATAATGTTGTTCTCGCTGATACTACCACAGTTATCAATCCTTCTACCTGCTACTGCGTCTTCCATTGCTCTTACTATTCCCAAAACTATTTCTGTATTTACTACTAATATTTACCTGCTACACCATCTACAGTTGTTGCTCTTCATTCTACTGTTGCTGTCACCCTTATCTTGCTTACTGTCACTGCCTGCCTTTTCCTGCGTGTTAAATCTGTATAGCCTGGTGTGTAGTTTAGTGTCCCTATGTTACGGTACTGTTGTGGTATGTCTGTTGCTACTGTTGTTTTTTTCCTGTTGCATGGGTCTGTCCTCCTTATACTGTTGTCTACCTATATTACTTTAAGAATAGAAGAATAGAAGAATTTAGGAGTGTATAGAAGACCTCTTAGACCATCAGTACTCGTTGTTGTCTGTGTTTTACTTTGATATGTGAGGTTTTTTTATAGTAGTGTTGTTGTCTCCTTCTGTTACTATTATTACTGCTACTGTATCCTGTCACTACAACTACTGCTCTCACTACTACTTCAGTGTGTGTGTGTGTGTGTGTGTGTTTGTGTACATTCATGTGGGTGTTTACATATGGATGAGTCACTGTTCTATCCGGTAGCCCAGGCATAATATAACACCTTTGATACACGCACGCACACTCAAACTTCAGTGTGTGTGTGTGTGTGTGTGTGTGTGTGTGTGTGTGTGTGTGTGTGTGTGTGTGTGTTGTCCTCCCCTATATAAGGTGGCAAGGAACTACAGTAATATATTTTTGAAACGTTAGTATCGTAACCAGTGTTTTAAGGGGAGAGTATACTTTTGATAGATTGGAGTGCCTAGATTCCTCCAAAGTATGCCAGGAAACAGACCCAGATGAAGAAAAATAATCCTGTTGCCTGGAATAGTTTGGAGGAATCATAATCTCCAAAAATGTCAAAACTATACCCTCTCCTTAATGTGGTAGTGACTGAGCAAGAGGTACAGTCACGAGCACTAATACGTATACAGGTTTGGTTGATGCTTCGAACAGTTCAATTTCACCAACGAAGTAATTGCAATGGAGATCTTATTGTGCCTTTATTTACTGTCTCCAGGTATTCGAAGCACACCTGTATACTTATTAGTGCTCGTGACTGCACTGTACTTCTATTGAACTGACTGAACTGTATGGGTTGTGTGCAAGAGACTGAAAAGTGTGGTAGAGAAGAAAACTAAGATATGACAACTATAATATGAAATAAGTCCTGTAATCTTTTAACTGTTGTCATCTATGCACTTTTCATATTTTTCTTTATATTTATCTGCTCACATACATATATATTCCTTCTGTTATTCTCTTCCTTCCTTCGTGCAATGCTTTTTACTTCCATATATGATACTGTCTGTCTTCGCTTTATACCTTCGCACATTCCTTGCGTTATTTTTTTTAGTATGTTCACTCACCTAGCCTCTCCCCACCAACCCATGACTTTCCCCCTTCCCTGGCCTCCCCTATCACACTCACCACATCCACTCTCTCCAACAACACCACACCTACTGCCCTCACTTACCACATCCTCTCCCCCTGCCCTGGCCTCCCCTATTACACTCACCACACCCACTCCCTCCAACACCACACCCACTCTCCAACACCACACCCACTCTCTAACCACACCCACTCTCCAACCACACCCACTCTCCAACAACACATTCACTCCCTCACCACCACACTCACTCCCCCACCACCACACTCACTCCCCCACCACCACATTCACTCCCCCACCACCACACTCACTCCCCCACCACCACCTCACTCCCCCACCACATACCCCCACTCCCCATTACCTCCCCACTCATCCCTTTACCCACGACCCATCTGAACCTAGGGAGTGGCCACAGGAAATGACTCGTTTGTGGGCACCTCACCATTGGCCCTGTCCTCCACTCCTAACTCTCATATTACTTACTCCCTCTGGCACTTCTCACAGTACTCCCCCGGTGCCACACTTCATCATACCTTCCACTCCGTATGTTTTGTATACTTCACTCCTCTGTTACACTCCTGCTGATTCAATATTTCCCAGTGCTACTTACTCTTCATGCTTTTCACTCTGTATGTTACACTCCTGATTAAATACTCCCCTGTGCTACTCTTCATGCCTTTCACTCCGTATGTTTTGTATATTCATTCCTCTGTTACACTCCTTATATTACTTACTCCCCTGTGCTACTCTTCATACCTTTCACTCAGCATGTTTATCTACTCATTCTTCTGTTACACTCCTTATATTACTTACTCCTCTATGCTAATCTTCATGACTTCCACTCCTCATTATTACATTACTCCATTCATTCATTCAGTCTTTGTCGAACTCACGTATACTCATGTCATTCACTCAATGCCACTCATTCTTCGTAACACTTAACTTATTCATTCTTCGTAGCATTCATTCTATTTTGTACTGCACATCGGTTTGAAATACTACCGCCCCGACTGTCAATGTAGGTGTATCTGGATCTTGATCGTAGGTACACATAATTAATATCTACATGGACGGTAACATTCTCTCTTATCGTCATTAGCAGTCAGAGAAAGATAGTGCTCGCGAGACTGAAAATATTATGTAAACGTATGTAAGAGTGAGCGACACGTAAAGGATGAAGGAGAGAGAGAGAGAGAGAGAGAGAGAGAGAGAGAGAGAGAGAGAGAGAGAGAGAGAGAGAGAGAGAGAGAGAGAGAGAGAGAGAAGGCGGGTGTGTGTGTGTGATAGAAAAGAGGGGAGTGATTGTGTGAGAACTTAGAGAAGAATGAAATAAAAAGCGAGTGTGTGTGAGATAAAGTGAGTGTGAATGTGTGTGTGTGTGTTTGTAGTGATAGAAAACGAGGGTGTGAGTGTGAGAGAAAAGTCGAGACTGAACATGTGTGAGAGAAAGCGAGAGTGAGCGTGTTTGATAGAGAAAGAGGGGAATGAGAGAGGTGAGGGTGTAGAGGGAGGAGGAGGGGAAGGAGAAAGATCAGGGAGTGAGGGGAGTGAGAGAGGTGAGGAAGTAGAGGGAGGGAGGGTAGGGGGGAGTGAGAGAGGTGAGGGAGTAGAGGGAGGAGGTGGGGGAGCGAGAGAGATGAGGGAGGGCGTGTCTCAGCATAAGCCACACTGATCATCTGCCCTCAGTTCTCTCACGTTTTTACTTGGGAAGAAAACAGGGCGACAGAGGTGGAGTGGTGGTAAGGAGTGGTTGGTGTGGGAGGGGAGTAGTAGTAGTAGTAGTAGTGGTGGTGGAGGTGGTGGTGAAGTATATATCGAGTACACAACAAGGAAAGGAAGTGAAGTGAGGGTGTGAGTAGGAGTGAGAAAAGAAATGTTAGTGGTGGTGAAAACAGGGAAAAACGAGAGTGGTAATTAATAACCAGGACAACACGAGCTATACAGTGTTCAGCGGCGTACACTCGAGCTCGTAAGTTTCGCGATCACGTCCCCCAAATGTTTGTCATCTGAGCTGGTAACACTTGAATGGGAAAGGTGTCATTTAGGTATACAGAAGACAATTAATATTACAGTGAGACAAAATTCAGCTCACACGTAGGCTACTGTACACACACACACACACACACACATACATACATACATACACCTGTACATTAGCGCTCATCCTCTTCAGCTCACATACATCTCATCGCTATTCACTCGCACGTCCTCTCTCTCTCTCTCTCTCTCTCTCTCTCTCTCTCTCTCTCTCTCTCTCTCTCTCTCTCTCTCTCTGCTGTGTTTGGTGATGTCAGGGTTTTAAATTTATTATTCATAACTACTTGTATTTACCTAATGTGTCTATACTTGCTCTGTAAACTCTCTCTTTTTTCTGTCTTCCCTCTTTCTTCTCTTCCTTCCTCCCATGCACTATCCCCCTATCTTCCTCCCTCCTGCTATTCCCTCTTCTTTCTTCCTGCTATTCCCCCTGTTTCTCTTTTCCTCTCTCTTGCTATTCCCTCTGTCTATCTCTTCTTCCCTCCTACTCTTTCCTCTGTTTCTCTCCCTTCCTCCCTCCTCTTCCCTCTGTTTCTCTCTCTTCCTCCCTCCTGCTCTTCCCATTCTTTCTCTCCTTTCCTCCCTCCCTTTCCTTACCTTTACTCCCTGTACCTTCCCGGCCCTTCCTCCCCTCTGGTATCTATGGATTTCGACACTCCCATGGACATGTTTTCACCCTCACCCCTAGTCGTGTCGCCGCCTCCTCCACCCCCTATAACTTGCCATCACCCCCTCCCCCCCAACTTCTCTCTCTCTCTCTCTCTCTCTCTCTCTCTCTCTCTCTCTCTCTCTCTCTCTCTCTCTCTCTCTGTATTCCTGTAAACATTATTGTTGATATTATTTCTCCCATTCTGTCTATAGTTGCATGTAGGCTACCTATATATACATACAGTATATACATATATATCATTATACATTTTCCCGTTTCTTTCACTCCCTTCCTATTCTTTCTATCCCTCCCATCCTTTCGTTCCGGTTTGCAGTGGACGCTGTAATTTGGACTCTTCCCTAGGCTGCGCTTCCATTCGACCATCTCAGCCACATACAGTACATTTCCCTCCACCTCTCTCGGTCCTGTACACATTTTTCTCCGCCTCGTCTAATGTTAAGCTAAGCTCGCTCCACATTTTCTTATAAGGTAAAAAAATATATATATTTTTTTTTTATATTTTTTTACTTTCCCACATTTCCTTCGTCTTGGAAATCAAAACCTTGTTCCACATGTCTACTGCCCTCAATTTTATACATCGCTTCACTCTGAATTTGATTGTGCAAAACTATATGGAATTTCGTAAGATATACAAGATGCATACCGGTACTGCATAATGTAAGCATAATTGATTTTGAGGTGTTCATAAACAAGGGATAATAATAATAATAATAATAATAATAATAATAATAATAATAATAATAATAATAATAGTAATAATAATAATAATAAGGCAATAGAGACAAGCCATCTATTTCTGGTGATCGAACTGAGATGATTGATGGCTTACTTCCCACCCTAGACATCCAGTGCAGGACGAACCCCGAAGACAATCAAATACATGCCAGATTACACAAACAATACCACACATTCACACTCTTATTATGGAGGTGTCCAATTTTAAATGCACGTTAAGCTTCACCTGATTTTTGTTTGCTTAAGAACTGTGCACTCAGGGATTTTCTTATAATTTGTTTGTAGAATAGACGTAGCTTAGTCTTTCCCGGCTTATGAATATTATATGCTAGTTTCTCTATATGATATCTCTTCTCTTCCTGGAGGGAGTGGTGGAAGAGGAATGAGCCTTCTTCTCAAGAGAGCTTAGAAACATGAAAAATCAATAGGTTTAATGCTGTTTGAATATCCTTTGTATATATTCCATTATATCGGGGAAGGTGGTGGCAAAGTGCATACAACAACGGACTGTGAATGATATGGAGTCAGGTTCGAGTCCACGGGAAACGTTTGTGTTTTTTTTTTCGAGGTGATTTGATGGTTCTTGCTGTCCGTCAAGTATCATGGCTACACCTACACGTCAAGAAAATACCCTCTACATCGTCGTCAATTCATAACATCGAAGATACCCTACCATATTCCAAGATGATGTGAGTGACGGTGTAGCTGCCTTTTCCTGATAGTGACGTGTATAAATATGGTGTCGTCATCTAGTGGGGCAGAAGAGAAACTACGGTACCAACACCATGAAGCTCCCTTGTCTCATCTAGTGTGACACTCAATAATCTCGGGGCCTCGCAAGAGTCACGGGCTACTGACACCCTACAGTCCTGAGGTTGAGATATATAAAAAAAAAAATCTCCCATCTCGCAACGCTGGCTGACCCCCACCCGTGATCCACATCCACCCACTAACTCCACCCATCTCGATCTGACCCTTTCTGACCTGCCCTGACCTGACCCCTTCAACCCGGTATATGGGGCCTGTGTGACCTGGCCTGGTTTTGGGCTCGCTTTACGGGGTTGACCTTTGGGAAAGAACGTATTGCTATGCTCAAATTTACTTTCAGGTTTTCTCTCTTTATTTCTCCTCAGTCCTTTTTTGGGTAGAGTTTTGTTTCAGCATTTTTCGTGTTTGTGCTCTGGATTTACGTTTTGAGAAAAGTAATAGTGGTGAACTGGTGTTGCACAAATTATATTTATCATTAAATAAGGTAATATAGTTTTGCATAACATGTAACACATTCTCTCTCTCTATCTATCGAGCTATCTATCTTTATCTATCTATCTATCTATCTATCTATCTATCTATATATATATATATATATATATATATATATATATATATATATATATACTGGTGTATATAATTATATATCAATTAAACATGTACAGAGGACACTATAAGATTTGCTACCATCCTACAAACATGTCATACCATTTCATCTCTCACTCCTTCCTCACTACTCCCTCTCCACACCCTCACTCCCCCATCACGACTCCCTCCAAACTCCCACCACGCCCCTCTCCACACCCACACCACGCCACCCCTCCACACCCTCACTCCCTCACCACGACCCCTCCACAACCCCAGCACGACCTCCTCCACACCCCCACAACACGACCCCCTCCACACCCTCACTCCCACAACACTACACCCTCACTCCCACAACATGCACCTGTTACTTTACACTCAATGCACAAGTCACCATCAGATCCCCTCCCTTATCAGCAGTCAACTGGGAGGCAAGATAAGGAAGCCTCCACCCCACCCACACATTCAGATAGAGAGGGACCTGTTCCTGTGCACCCAGTGGAGGAATCTGTGGGGTTCTTGTCTTCCTAATATCCTTGCTCACTTCCTCCAGCGCCTCCCCTCTCACACATTGTCTCCTTTGTTATATACAATACCTTAAGAACATACTTATGTCACACGAAGTACTGTGAATCTGACTACATGTATCTCACAAGAGGACACATATAATTTCCGGCTAAATTTGCATTATTTTCCGTCAGACAATGTGATATTTTTTGTTTTTGTTTTTTTCATTTCAAACGTACAAAATATGAGAATAACTGGTGGAGACTGTTGAAACCTCCAGACGGTGCAACAAAACAGAACCCAGGAAGAAGGAACGTCACCCCCTCTCCCCTCACCCCCCCCCCAACACTATTCTGTCCTCGGTCACCCACCCAACCACCCACTTCCCCACACACCCCTCCCACCCTATCACACACTACTACTCTCTGTCTGTCTGCCGCTGCACGTCCTGTCCTGTCCTGTCTGTATCCGTCTGTCTGTGTGTCTGTCTGTGTGTGTGTTGCTCCGCCTGTGTGCCAGTGTATCCATGTGTGTGAGGCTACGTTGATGACTTGTGTTGTTCGAGTGTACGTGTGTATGCATTTTGTGTGTACTTGTTATCGTGTTTGAGTGTAGGGTGTTTGTGAAATTGTGTGACTGAGTTTGGATATCAGTACATTGTGTTGCAACTCGTCATTTGAGGTGTGTGTGTGTGTGTGTGCGCGCGTGTGTGTATGTGTGTGTGCATATTGGTGTTATTCAGGCTCACTATCAAACAGTTTCCTTATCTGAGCCACGATAAGACTGCAGGAAGGAAAAGCAGTCCAACTCTTCTAACACTTGCTACGCTCCCACACACAACCCACCCAACACCAAAACAACAGGAAGCTAAACAAAGCCACCACAGTTCCCATAGTTAAATCTTGTGTTCTCTTGTCAGTAAACCAAATGGAAGAGTAAAAAGGAACCGCGAATCACGAGTGTACATTTGTCTAAACTGAAAGCAATCGTATATCACGGCTCACGAATGTAAACACGTATATTGGCTATAGAGCAACTGCATATCAGATCACGTATATATGTTAATCTAGCTAAGGCAATTGGAAATCACGAATGTAAATTATAATCGCAGTTCACGTGTATAAATCTAGATAAAGCAACCTCAACTCACGTACCGGTATGTAAATTTGCTCAGGTAACCGCAGCTCATGTAGGCAATGTAAATCTGTTTTGTGGATGAAGTTGACCAGTGTTACATTTTTTCCCTCCCTACACCAGAGTTTTTTTTGTAATATGTTTCCCATATTAATATAATAATGAGAAAAGGAAGTAATATGGAAGTTTGGATTGAACATACTGTACTTCGGTGCTAATCTTTATTAAATTTCACTTCACTAAGATTATGAAACTACTTTGTGTGTGTGTGTGTGTGTGTGTGTGTGTGTGTGTGTGTGTGTGTACAGGCGATCTGTTGCTAGATATCTCAGTTTTTTCCCCAGTAAATATGCATAATCATATTTGATATCAAATAATACGAAATAATAATGTCGCGCCTATCTTGTCTATCTGTGCTTGTTTACTGACCAAAGGTTTGCCAATAACAGTGATTTTTCTTTTGTTCCAGGTAACGTGATGGTTTGTGTGTGTTCAGAAGGATGGAGCAGCAGGGGTAGTGGTGGTCATGGAGGATGTAAGGTACAGTTCACTTTGCTACAATAGTTAGGTCTCTCTTTCTGCCCTTCAGTAACTCTCCACATGACAGTTTATGTATGTACAGTTGAAGGAAAGAATATGTAAAAGTATGTGCATTTTTGTTATCATATATACATTATACATTATACCATATGCAATTATTTAAGCAATTTATGTAATATTATCTTCTTTCTCAAATTTACATGGGTGTGGTAGTAGACATAACAGTAGTTTTGTTAACGACTGTATGTAATGCTATGCTTACCTCCAGATGTTTGTTTAAGAAGTCAGATGAGCACGAGTGTGAGGGTTGAAGGCAAAGGGGAGGAAGGAGGAGGAGGATATCTTGGGGAGTAGAGGCTTGGAAAGGTCAGAGGAGAAAGCAAGTATAACAGTGGCAGGGATCACTTATGGTACTGGTGTATAACTGGCAGATTCATGGTGTGGTTTGGCAGTCATTTGTTGGTAGGACTAATTTCACTTATTAGACGGCAAAAAGCTGATACCGGTAGCAAGCGGCCGTAGGATAAACCCATAGATTCAGTTATAAGGCAAAAACAAACGCACAGTACATAATATAGAGATGCAGAGAAAGATGGATACACAAATATAATGTTAAGCAAGCTATTGTTTCTCTGCACAATGCAAAGTATAGATAGAAACAAGAGCATTAAAGCATTGACTCTAAAAATAATATTGGTGCAAAACTCAACATAGGGAAGATAGACAGAAACCAAAGAAACAACACAGACAGAGACAAGGGACTCAGACGAGAAAGAGAGATACAAGTAACATAGAGACGCATGTTGTAGTGAGTCATAGTACAGGAAGACAGAGACGTGAGCAACAACGAAGGGAGATAGACAAACGGAGGGGGTTGGGGGGTTGGTCGGAGGGAGGGGGAGGAGGGGGTGGATGAGAGGAAGCTCGGTAAGGTCCCACACAACCGGATAATGTCAAGGTCCGGCCGGGGTGTGGGAAGGAAGCGCAGAGTGAGGTGGCCCTAAGTTCATGGCGAGAGGGTGTGAGTGCAAGGTTAAGGGTGGGGTGGGTGGGTGGGTGGCAGGTGGTAGTGGTAGTGCAGGTGGAAGTGGTGGGGGTGGGAGTGGTGAGGTAATGTGTATGTGTGACTGCGTGGTAGGGTGGGTGGAGAGGGTGTGGATAGTGAGTGGTAATGTGTGCTGGCTATGAGGGAGTTGTGTGTGGATAGTACAGGAGTTGTGTTGTGTTGTGTGGTGTGGTAATGTTTGCTTGAGTTGTCGAGGGATGGGACGTGTGCATGGAGTGATTAGATTAACAGGTTGAGTGAGGGTTGGGATTTATGAAGCTTAAGTAGAAGGGAAAAATTTGGGAAGTTGGAAGAGAAGAAGGATTGGGGAAAAATATAGTAGAATAGTAGGAGGGTGAAGGGTGTGGTTGTGTGAGAGAGAGAGAGAGAGAGAGAGAGTGAGAGAGAGAGAGAGAGAGGGTGTGGTGTGGGAAGGTGGACTGGAGGTGTAGGGTGTGTGAAAATATGAGGATGGTTGATAAGAGGGGAATTGTGTGGTGAAAGGATGGCAAAGTGCTGTGAGGTTGTGATGGGGTAGTGAAGGTTGCAGGAATAGTAGGTGTACGAGGGTTGTGGTTGATACAATATAACTGACAGCAAGATTGTAGACCATAATTTTAATCTTTTTGTTTTATCCATATATGTTATAAATCTATTTATACATGTAATTTTACTTATTTATTTTGTATAATGTGATAATTGTGGAGTACATGATTGCATACAAGGTGAGCTGCAGGGGAATTTATGAGTAAAGAGTTGAAAGTTTCGCCGCCGAGTGAAATGAGTGAATGAGCTGGCAAGAATCGTGGGTAATGGTGCTGTTCGTTGGCTGCTGAGGTGGTGGTTGTGGTGGTTAAGAGAATGATGATGGTGCGTGAGAATTGGCTAGAGTACGAATGGGCGTCCCAGTTAACGTTAGCACACACGGTCGACCTTGCATGTGTGTAGTTTCCTATTTTACATTTCAGAATATTAATGTGCCGTTTCTTGATATTTTTAAAAGTTTACTGTGTTACACTTAGCTGTTACTTGAGATTTCTAATGCATATTCATAAAGTGTAGCGTTTGGTCAACTGTCTGAGGTACCTTAGTTTAAATTAAGGGCGTATAATATATATATATTTTTTACTATATAGGAGGCTCCTGATTCCTTCTAATTGCACCACACAACAAACCACCTCCTTGTAAACGAAGGGAGGTACTGTAACATGTTTTGGGGTATATTGGAGCATTCGTAGCCCTCCAAACTCTTATCAAACACATCCCTGTAGTCTCATACAAAGGGATTCTGTTTCTGCTATATAGTTTGGAGGAATCTGCAGCCCCCAATTTATCCACGGCCGGCTAATTCCCTTTAAGTAGGAGGTAAACAGTATCTTGACATTGTTTAAAGGGAATAATTATGTAGTTTTACAATTCGCCCACTTAAATATAAATGTCTCTTACTTAACCTTAGTACTTGAGGAAATATACTGTGTGTGTGTGTGTGTGTGTGTGTGTGTGTGTGTGTGTGTAGTGGGGAGGGAGGGAGGGTGTGACGCAAGTGGGAGTAACTCGTATACAGGAGAGAGAGCCAAGCAAGGTGGTTAATTAAGGGGAAAGTCTTAAGAGTGTTGGTAATTGTGGAGCAACTGAATCCTCCAAACTATTTCAAGCAACAGAACACCATTAGTTTTGCTCTTCTGGTCCTGTTTCCTGGCATACTTTGGAGGAATCGAGGAGCTCCAATGTAACAAAAAAAAGTGAATTACCCCCTCAAGTGGATGAGAAGGAAATGTTAGCTTGAGAGGACGTGCATCAGGGCAAGGCATATGATACTCCTGTGTGTGTGTGTTGTCTGTGTGTGTGTGTGTGTGTGTTTTCTTTTTTCTTTTTTTTTCTTTCTCTCTATTTGGTGGTGTGGGTTGGTGAATGGAAGGCTGGGTGGGGCAGGTGAGCCGGTCAGGGAGTAAAGGTGGATAGATAGACAGGGCCAAGAAGAGAGAGAGAGAGAGAGAGAGAGAGAGAGAGAGAGAGAGAGAGAGAGAGAGAGAGAGAGAGAGAGACCTCCTGAGATGGATAGGCAATCTAACCATGAGTGAGTGGAATGTGGGTGTGGATGGGTTTAGCAGACGAGGAGGAGGATGGGTGTGGATGGGTGGAGGAGAGGAAGAGAGTGTGTGTGGAATGGGTTTAGGAGAGGAAGAGAGTGGGTGTGGATGGGTGTGGAGGAGAGGAAGGTGGGTGTGGATGGGTTTAGGAGAGTGGGTGTGGATGAGTGGAAGAGAGTGGGTGTGGATGAGTGGAGGAGAGGAAGAGAGTGGGTGTGGATGAGAGGAAGAGAGTGGGTGTGGCATGCAGGTGTGTGGGCTGACGGTGAAGGGTCTGAGTGACTGGTTTAGAGATAGTCAAGACAACGAATACTGTACTATACTGGTGTGTGTGTGTGTAGTGGTGTGTTGTGTTGTGGTGACTGATGTGCAGAGGAAAGTAAGGAGAAGGGGAAGAAAGGGGACTGTTTGTGTGTGTGTGTGTGTGTGTGTGTGTGTGTGTAGTGGAAGGAAAGAAGCGCAGGTTGTGGTTGGTGTAGGGATGGTAGAGGAGATAATATTGTGTGTGCACGTGTAGTAAATGACATACACACACCACACACACAAAGAGAGAGAGAGAGAACGGAATGAATGTGTGTATATGTGAGTGTGAATATGAGTAGATGTGGTAACCAAGGAAGGTATTGAGGGTGAGGGAGGGAGGGAGGGAGGGAAGGAAGGCAAGGTCACTTCTACGCACTTGTTGACATGAAGGTACGACCACTGTAGTACTGTCGCCTTTCTTCCTTCATGTTGGGTCCAGCAGGTGCAGAGGGAAACGCTTGTGTCATGAGGTGGACCTGTAGTTGGCCCATGTGTGTGTGTGTGTGTGTTTTGTTTTGTTATGTTTTGTGTGTGTGTGTCACTTTAATGTTTGCAAATGAGTAGGTGTGTGTGTGTGTGTTACTTTAACATGTATGCATATAAGTGGGTTTGTGAGTGTGGGGGTGGTGGTGGTGGTTGGAGGGAGGTGTAGAAGGAGCAGGGATGGTTGAGGAGAGAGAGAGAGAGAGAGAGAGAGAAAGAGAGAGAGAGGAGGGAGGGGTTGTGATTCACCAACCAGGCGTGGCCCGCATCCCGCACACCGACCCTCCAGTTAGACAGCGCTATACTTTGGCGAACCACTACTCCAACCCACATTGTCACACCAACTACTGTTCTTTATCATCATGGTTTCGTTCAGTCTAAAACACGAATTCTGAAATGTGTTGATGGTAGATGTGTTTGCGTGCTGGAGTGTGTGTGTGTACGTTGGAATGTGTGTGCGTGTGTCGCTACCCCTGCCCGTCTGGCCACACCACACCACACCACACAACACCACACCCTCCCCTCTGTTTTTGTCCGCTCAGGCCTCTGATCTGGACATTAAGCAGTCCGTATTATTGTTTTGACGGTTGTGACACGTACGTAAGCAGTTTCCTTCACCCTTAGTAAGACCCCTGTAAGGAAGTGTCGCGCGTGAGGGAGAGGAGCAAGAGAGGAAGCGGGAATACAAGAACCTGGTGGTCGTCGCGAAATATAAACACATACCAACTGGTTGCGCCACGCCCTTGCAAGGTGGAGTGGAGTGTTGGAGTGGAGTGGAGAGGCCCTTTGAGTGTGTACACATCTTGGTGACAGACGCTGGCTGCGGGTTTTCTTTATTACTCCTGGTTGCTCATAAATTCATTCACCCCGGTGTAGGATAGGAGGGAGGGAGGGAGGGGACGAGTGCATGTAGGCAACGAGCACCAACTGGGGTGATAATGCTGCTGTGAAGGTCAATTTATCACCGTGTAAAGGCGCATCAGCGGTCGAGGTGAGGGAAGGAGGACGTGAGGGTTGACTGACTGTGATGAACTACTGTCTCCTTCCTCTGCTCTGTGTGTGTGAGAACGTGTAGTGGAAGGAAGACATGTAACACTATAGTACTTTTAGCTCTAACTAAAAATGTTAGCATAAAAGAATGGTAAATTTGCTTAAAGTTATAATCAAATGTAAAGTAATTGCATATTGCCTAAGAATATTCGTGGCTTATACTCAAAATAATTAATATTCCTAAAAAATAACTGTTCATATTGGGGCCGATAGCTCAGATTAGCCTGTGTTTTTAGTGTGTGTATTTTTACGACCAAAGTACGAATACCTCAGAAGAAAAGACCTTCAAGGATTTAAGTACTTCTGAAAGTTATCAACTACTATGCAACTGTGCTGAATTCTAGTGAACTTGATACAGGGCTCTACATAGTGGCTGCAAGCACAAGTCCCGATTGAAATGAAATCAAGTGTTGGTTGAAACTGGGAGCTATAAACCTGGATTACAATTGACAAGAAATACGACTGCCACCACCACATGTAGCCTCGGCGGAACTGGGGAGTCACAACGCGGGAGAATGGCTGAAGGTCAGACGCGCAATTTGAGGAGGAATCACCTCGTAAAATAACACCCCGGACTGCAGTGAGTCAGGGATCATCCGTTTGAGGGATGGGTGGGGTGGAGGGGGGGCTTTGTTCCTTAGGGTCACCTCAGGGGCACAAAGTGAGGGACGAGTGAGGGAGGACGTGAGGGGCAAGGACCCTAACTAAACCCAGTGGGCGTTGGGGTCTTACGGCGGTGATCTGGCTGGCAAAGGCGGGGTCGACAGAGAGAGAGAGAGAGAGAGAGAGAGAGAGAGAGAGAGAGAGAGAGAGAGAGAGAGAGAGAGAGAGAGAGAAATTAATATAGAAAACGAGGGCAGGAACAGAGCAGACTAATAAGAGGGAAGTAGGGGGGTGGGGGGAGTAAGAGGATGTACAGGAGGAGAAGGAAGGGAAAGGAAATGGAGAATAAGGGGCGGAAAGAGGGTTGGGGAGGAGGCAGGAGGGATTGAGATGGGGGAGAGAGTCGAGAGTAGGGATTGAGACGGGGGAGGGAGTCGAGAGGAGGATTGAGGAGGGAGGAAGGTAGGGAGGGAATATCACAAGGGTTCAGTGGCATAGGGTGGAGTCCCCCAAGGGTGTGTATGTGTGTGTGTGTTCCTTTTTTTATTTGTTGTTGTGAGAGAAGGGAGGGGCACCGGTGGGAATGTCTGTCTGTCTGTTGGGGGATTATTAGGACCGCTTTGTGATATTATTTTTGTGGTGCTGCTTGCTGGTTTGTGCCGGGATTGGGTCATTTATTATTATGTAGCTAGACTCCGCTTTCTCTCTCTCTCTCTCTCTCTCTCTCTCTCTCTCTCTCTCTCTCTCTCTCTCTCTCTCTCTAAGAATATCTAATAAAATCGCTATGCATTTGCTGGTTTGTTGGTTTATGTCAAGCATATTAGGATAGTCGATCATTTATTCGCCCCCCCCCCACCTCTCTCTCTCTCTCTCTCTCTCTCTCTCTCTCTCTCATTTGTCATCAGGGAATTGGAGTATTAACTGTTCATTTTTTTGTACGCCCGTGGACTGAAGGCAAGGAAAGTGGAGCACTACCAATATTATTTTATATGACCCCCAATTTAGCACTGATTGCCTTGATACCAAAACAGAAATGATGGCACTTATTTAAACCTTTCTATGATCACACTTATTTCAGTACTTTTATTTATTTTTTTATTTTTTTTATTTTTTTATTTGTTTGTTTACATTTTTGAGAAGTACAGTACAACATCAATCATGAAGTAGCATTAACTAAACATCCTCAATTAATAATAATAATAATAAAAAAAATCCTCAATCAGTTCTTCTCAAACAAATAAATCTTTCCTGTCAATTATCAAACCCGTTATATACATACAGTACTGTAGGCTTTATTCTGAGCACGTGGTGTGATGGATTATTAAAACATGTAATTATGCATTGTGAACTCTCTGTACGCTACTAATTGTATTATTTACCGTTTGATAGAATGTTGAATACAGTATTATAAACTCTTGAGACTCTTGACTTTCTCTGCTACAGTTACACTCTTTTTATTTATGTTCTGACTCTGTTGATATTGCTTTCTTTTATTTATGTTCTAACTCTGTCTGTTGATATTGCTTTCTTTTATTTATGTTCTAACTCTGTCTGTTGATATTGCTTTCTTTTATTTATGTTCTAACTCTGTCTGTTGATATTGTTTTCTTTTATTTATGTTCTAACTCTGTCTGTTCATATTGCTTTCTTTAATGTATATTCTAACTCTGTCTGTTGATATTGCTTTCTTTTATTTATGTTCTAACTCTGTCTGTTAATATTGCTTTCTTTTATTTATGTTCTAACTCTGTCTGTTGATATTGCTTTCTTTTATTTATATTCTTAACTCTGTCTGTTGATATTGCTTTCTTTAATGTATAATTTAACTCTGTCTGTTGATATTGCTTTCTTTAATGTATAATTTAACTCTGTCTGTTGATATTGCTTTCTGAGTTGCTATTTGCTGTACTGTAGGAGTGAAGCATTAACCAAACCCGTGGTGATTTATGAGACTGGAATCCCCCTTCTCCATTCCGTCCATCCTCTTGTATTATTATTATTTTTTTTTTTTTTTTTTTTTTTTGTGGTGGTGTGTGTGTGATTATAGACGTGTTATTGTGAGCGATGATGACCGACTTGCTGCTGGATGACGAGAGCGGTCTTAATTCCTTTTGGAGCTGATTCCCCGGCGGCTGGGACGAGTCAGGGGAGATGCACTTGTTTGTCCAGAGAGAAAGAGAGAGAGAGCACCGGTGTTCGTACTGTTATGTTACTATAGTGTACCCCTCTCTCTCTCTCTCTCTCTCTCTCTCTCTCTCTCTCTCTCTCTCTCTCTCTCTCTCTCTCTCATATATATATACGTGGCATACACAGTACATATCGTTACGACACCAAGTGGGACTGACTGACCGGACCTCTAGCTGGTGTGCTGGTTAAACTGGAGCATTTTTTTTCATTCTCCCCGGCTCTCGCTCTCGTCTGAACCAGCAGCTGTAGTAGGGAGCGGTGTTGTGAGGCGCAGAATATCACAGCTGGCGACAAAAAGAGCAACAGAGTCCAAGCTGTTAATGGAGGGTAGTCGTGTTGCTGTTTTTTAGGCTTTGGGGAACCGAGAATCTTGAATATTATGACTATTTTTTTTTTTTAGGTTACCTTATTATTATTTTTGTTGTTATTTATTATTATTATCA
Source organism: Petrolisthes manimaculis (assembly GCA_034508575.1). Taxonomy (NCBI): domain Eukaryota; kingdom Metazoa; phylum Arthropoda; class Malacostraca; order Decapoda; family Porcellanidae; genus Petrolisthes; species Petrolisthes manimaculis. The sequence goes on from JAWZYT010002691.1 coordinate 39,803, forward strand.
TTATTATTATTATTGTTATTATTATTATTATTATTATTATTATTGTTATTTATTTTTATTATATTATTATTATTATTTTGCTATTGTGGATATCGTATGATGATAATAATGTCTGTTCTTATTTTATTGATATTTTGGCTTATATAATTATCCAGTCCTGGCGAAACTAATTTAATATATAAGACATCACAGTGGTCTTAACTATTAACTTGTATCACTAATGTTATGTTCTTTTTGGTTCTCTGTGTTTTTTTTTTTTTAGAAGTGCTATGTTTATATATATTTTCTTATTAACGTCACGGGAATTCGGCCATTACCTTGTAGCGGAAAACTTGACGTGCAATTACAGACAAGATTACTTTCTGTTTACCACTCCTGGAATTTCTGAGTGTTTTGTTTTCGTTGTGTGCCCATGTCGTAATAACCCTCCCTCCCTCTCCCCCCTCCCCCATCCTCCTCCCCCCCCCATCCTCCTCCCCCCTATCATATCCTTCCTATTTTTATCCCCGCCCTCTGCTTCCACACCCTGCTCTGCCTCTCAGTCCTTGGCCTTCAATGTCTCGTCCCCTCTATCCACTCCTGCTTGTACCCCCCCTCCTACCTCCCTGTTCCTTCCACCTCCTCTCTCCCTGTTCCTCCCTCCCTCCTCTCTCCCTGTTCCTTCACCCTCCTTCCCTGTTCCTCCCCCCTCCTTTCCTGTTCCTCCCCCCTCCTTCCCTGTTCCTTCCCCCGCCACCTCCCTGTTCCTTCCCCTTCCTTCCCTATTCCTTCCCCCACCATCACTCCCTCATATTATTCTCTCTGCTCTCTTCTTCCTTCTGTATGCTTCTCCCTCCTCCTCCTCCATTATCTTACGTTACACCCCCCACATCTTTCACTTCCTTCACTCCTTTCCTACATCCATTTACTTCCTCCACTTGCCCAAACACACACCACTTACAAGTTTACATCCCACCTGTTGTCTTGTCTCATTTGACCCCCTCGTCCTCCCTTTCTCACCGTCACTTATCTATTATTTGCACCCTCTTTCATCTTCTCATTAATTAATCCTCTCCTTCTCCTCGTTCGTCTTCTCTTTCCTGCTTTCTCCCTTTTCCTCCTTTCTCCTCTCCCCTCTTCTCTCTTCTCTCCCTATTATTCTCTCTCCTCTCAAATCCCTCTAGACTCCAGCCATCTCGTACAGTCTCTCCATCTCTTTCCTCATCTGGTTTTAAGGTATTGTTGCTGAGTAGTAATAAAGGAGGAAGAGGGAAAGATATACTGGCATGCTGTGTCTTGATTTGATGATGGTGTGTTATATAGTATGTAAAGGAGGATGTGAAAAGTGAGACTGTCTACCTCTGTGTTTGGAGGGTAGGGATGTGAGTGAGTGAGTGAGTGATGACCAAGACAGGATGTATGGTCTGCAAGGAATCGCTAGTGTTGGGTGTATGATACGAATGTCAGTAGGAGAGGGACTGATGAGTGAGTGAGTGGGTGGGGAACAGAGGTGGAGTGGTATGGAGGGAGAGAGGGACGAGAGGAGGGTTACACTTTTAAGTTATATATATTTCTGTACTTGGCAAAAATGTACCTGCTCCATCCATTAATTGCTTGTCCTTTTTGGTAAATGTAATGTAATGTACAAAGAATTTAAACACAAAATGTGCACAACTATTATAGGTACTTATCTGCAAGTTATAAACCACTGGACTGTACAGTACAGTGCAGGGTGTATCTAAGATCATATTATTTAGAAGAGAGTATATGCATTTTCTCTAGAAATAACACACACACACTCTCTATAGTATGGCTTGAAAAGGTGTTAAGAAACTCGCTATATCATGATCTCGTCGAAAAAGAGTGGAAAACAAAGTGTGTCGACAGCTGTAAGAAAGTGGGTGTGACAGCAACTGAGTACATGTGTGTAGCCTATGTACTGTATAGGTGTGTGATCAATTTCCTGGATACTATATAGTGCAAATGTAAACGAAAACCATAACCAACAGAGAACAAGGATCTCGGCTACGACCAGGGGGGAAGATGGACAAGAAGGGAAACTGGTGGTGGGTGTGGGCTTGGAAATGGTTAAAGATTAGCTCACTCAAACCTTGTCGATGGGAAGGGATAAGACGTATAAGGCAGAGTGAGGTGGAACAAGGAGCAGAGTCCTATATAACGTTTTTAGTCTGGTGGATAAGGGCATTATTAGGCACTTTACAGATGAGGCTTATTATATATACGAGTCTATGGGGCCAGCTTTGTGTCTTTATAATAGGTGATTTAGTATCCTCATAATGGGACTGTGACTGTGTTAATTATGATACGAAAGAGATGGAGAGGAGGATAAGAGAACCTGCCAGGGATCTTTCATAACCTGGTCAGGCCTCTTAATTTGGTAGCTATCTTGATATCAGGATCCCGACAGTGTTGAGGCTGATAAGAAATGATAATATGTGAAGTGTAGTAGGATAAAGTTGGTAGGGAGGCTGACAGAAACAGGTATGAGTGTTAGTCCTAGAAATCTTGCCTTGCCTCCAACTTGGTGTCTTAATAATTCAACATGACAGGGTTTAGAACACTGACCGTAACCCGTGGAAGGAATCTCATCACTGCTACTGGAAATAAGGATGATGCATGTGTCGACGAATTGGTGGCTGCATGGCTAATGATTCCTCCAAACTTCACCAGGAAACAAACAGTATCCTCAGCATCGATATGATTTGTTTCAGTACACAGTTTGGAGGATTCTACAGCTTGCATTACACAGCTATTTTACCCGTTTACCGTTATTACAAGGCGTGTCAAGTGTACAGGAAAGATATGATTAGGAGGACACTTGAAGCATAAGGGAGACAGTAGGTATCATAGTAATCTCGCCCACGATCTGAACGTGGTGTATCGATAACAGAACCCCAGCAGTGATGAGGTGAAACAGATTAGATGAGTAGTGAAGTGCAGGAGGCTGAGGGAGGTTAGTAGGGCAAGGGACCATCTAATCTAACCACGGGAATAATATACTCATCTATGTATGTACGGTATATAAGCGGTATGGTCATGTGTATGTAATTGGAGTTTTTTTCTTTTCCTCCTTCTCCTCCTGCTACTTCTACTATTACTACTACTACTACTACTTCTACAACAACAACAACTACTACTACTACAACAACAACTACTACTACTACTACAACAACTACTACCACCACATATACTATTACTACTACTACACGTAATGGTGATAAGGACACTGGGTGATAAGATAAAGTAGGGTGGCACAGTTTCCATTATCAGTGCTGAACTATATAGGCTGTGGTTCCTCCCCTTGCCTACACACACACACACACACACACACACACACACACACACACACACACCTTATCACATTCACACCCACGTGCACTTAATGTAGTCACCCCTCCTTCCTTCCTTATCAATTCCCCCTCCCATATTCTCGTCTTGTTTCCTTCGTCCTCTCGTCCACCACTAATTTTTTTGGGGCCAATATTTTCCATCATTATCATCATCCATTCCCATTTCTTACACTACACTACTCTTCTTTCCTTTTCTCTGTCTCTTCCTTTGCTGGTAGTTCTCTCTCCATTTCCTACACCACCAGCGACCCACCATCCCATACATACTTAATATATTTTTTCTCCTCGCTATCCCTTCCTGCCCTATACTCAACTTCTCTCTTGTCTCACCTTTTCAGAACTCATTGACCACCTTAACCAGTCCTTTATTCCACCTGCCACCATCCTCTCCCCCTCCAGGCTACGTCTATGTATTTTCCTCACACCACACGGGTTTAATTTCAGCCCCTCTCTCTCCAGTCTTCATTTATGCGTCCTTCCTTCTTTTCCTTTTCTACATGTCTGTCGCCATACGCTACGCTACTTCTTTGCCCCTTCTGTTTCTCGTTGCATTTGATCTCTACACCATGCACCTCCTTTTGCAATCTCCCTCCCTATACTCAACTCTGTTCCTTTTGCCTCTTTTCTCTCCTGTAGCATCCTGTCGTCTTAACTCAACTCCTCCTTAACTTCCTTCCTTCCATTCCAATAATTCTGCTATATATATATGAGGTACCAGGTATGTTAAGCTATAGTCACGAGCCATGATATGTATCCAGGTCTGCTTCGAATAGCTTGGTGGAGTGTTAAACAAATTGCAGCACATAATTAGAAGATAAGATAAGCGTTGTATCTTGTTAATTGGTAAGTCAGATGCTTCAAAACTAAATTAAGACCTGGATATATATTAAGACTGTGACTGAAGAGAGAGAGAGAGAGAGAGAGAGAGAGAGAGAGAGAGAGAGAAAGAGAGAGAGAGAGAGTGAGTAAGTGAGGAGAGAGAGGAGAGAGGAGAGAGAGATGCAACAGGTGTGTACATTGCAGGTATTGAAAGAGAGAGAGAGAGAGAGAGAGAGAGAGAGAGAGAGAGAGAGAGAGAGAGAATATGCAACAGGTGTGTACATTACAGGTGTTGAGTACAGATGTGTGTGGGGCACAGGTGCAGTATGGGTGATCGCTCATCTGAGTCTAGACATGCACGTGTAAATTAAAATGATAGATGTGACTACGGTGCTGGTAAAGGGAATATTTTTTTCTTTTTTTGGTCTATGTGTTTGTGTTTGTGTTTGATTTTGTTTGTTTTTGTGTTTGTGTTTGTGTTTGTGGATGTATGTGTTTGTGTTTAGTTTGTGTGTGTGTGTGTGTGTGTGTGTGTGTGTGTGTGTGTGTGTGTGTGTGTGTGTGTGTGTGTGTGTATGTGTGTGTAGGGGTGGGTCGTGTTGTTTAGGGGCATAATGGGTATAATCAAGTATAATGGAGTGGGTCAATTACAAGGGTAGGGTAGATCAGGTACGGTATATAAGGGTGGGTCAGGGATGAATATGGTATCAGGGGTGTGGGTTAGGTATCAGGGTGGGTCCGAGGTGCCAGGGTGTGGTGGGGTGATATACGAGCGACTGGGTTTGCTCTATGTGTGTGTGTGTGTGTGTATGTTGCGTTGAGTTGTGTAAAGTTGTGTACAATGTGTAGCGAGGTGTGTGTGTGTGTGTGTGTGTGTGTGTGTGTGTGTGTGTGTGTGTGTGTTTGTGTGTGTGTGTGTGTGTGTGTGTGTGTTGGGTTGAGTTAAGTTGTGTAAGGTTGTGTAGCGAGGTCTGGGTAAATAAAGTATAAACAGTAGTTCACTATGTTTTAACTAAATGAGTTTTATAGTGTTACCTAAGTGTAAGGTGTGAGCCAGACTATGAGGCAGAATGAGGTGTTAGATAGAGATTGGCTACAAAATGTGTGGCCAGTAATTTTCAATATGTAAATATGGAATTATAAGTTGGAAGGTAGGTTGTGGGACAGGTACGACGAGGAGGTGTACCGGTCTCCAGCAGCTAATAATTTGCCACCACCAATACTTTCTGCCCTTCAGTAGCCCATAACATTAGGCTATACATGGGACGGACGGAATTTGTAGGAGGAAAAAAAAATGGTGTTGTATTGTGCTCATAAATCTACGAGGAAGTAAATGCCAGTGTATACACCAACACGACTTGACCACCTCTTCATTACCATGCTGGGGTTATAGCTGGGCGGGGTGCATGGATGAAACTTTAGCTGCTAACTGTAAATAAGATGTAAACTCGGGGTAGGTACGGACCTTTCTTGGCGACTGTAAATAACATGTAAACAAGGGAACAGATGGAATTTTCGCAGGTAACTGTAAATAAGATGCAAATGCGGAGGCAGATGGAACATAATTATGATAAATCATGTAAATATCAGACGATTTCTAAGTGATAACAAAGTTGTTGTTTTTTTAATTAACAATAATGAACAACGCATATCGGTGATGAAGCATTTTTTTCTACTTGGTATCGACATTTATAGACTTCGTAAGCAAATGCAATCGCCTTGGTCACCCGTTTACATTGTTCTTATGGCATCCTGCAGCACGAAGCAACCACAATCTAGATCATGTTTTTATGCCTAATGCACAGGATAATTGGCCCTTTACACGGGATAATTGGCAGTTGCAGCGATATATGTTACTGCAAAGTGGTACGTGCATTCCAAATAGCTGTGGTTAATTCGTTACCAAAATGTCATCCGGCTCAGGAATAGAACCGCTGATTTTCCAAGTGACAAGAACTCGCTCGCTTCATATTGAGAACATTTCGACACCAAGCAAGGGAGCACCACGCAATCGCAGGAGAGGTGTAAAATGAATAGTGGTGAAGTTTGTGTCAGGTGTGAGTTGGTTGTGTAAGTAACGGGTATGTGTGGTATGTCCGTGTGTGTGTGTGTGTGTAAATAGGAGGTGTGGCCTGAGAACCTCCGAGCCATTTGAATACAGGAGTAGAATTGTTTGGGATATGTAGCAGGAATGTAGAGCTGTGTGTGTATGTGTGTGTGTGTGTGTGTGTGTGAGAGAGAGAGAGAGAGAGAGAGAGAGAGAGAGAGAGAGAGAGAGAGAGAGACGTGTGCGTGTGTGTGTGTCTGGACAAGGTGTATCCCATTAGTATGAGGCAGGTGTGCAGCTCCAGGTGTGTGTGTGTGTGTGTGTGTGTCAGGTGTACAATGTATATCAGGTATGTGCGACAGTTGTATAGTACCGTACCTAAGTAGCAGGAGTATGCAGCAGATAGGTTAAGCAGGAGTATGCATCTGATAGGTTAAGCAGGAGTATGCAGCAGGTGTGTGTTGTCAGATGTGTGTTGTCAGGTGTGTGTTGTTGTCATGTGTGATCAGGGATGGACGCCAGTAGAGTTCCTAATGAACATGTGGCGCCGCCTGTAGACAGACACACAACCAGACTGCACTCGACTTTCTCTCTTCATTTCGTAACTTTTTAGTTTTTTTCATTCGAGAGATATTAACCTCTAGGGATAGGGTGAATAATGGCGAAATCTGATTGACGTACGCTCCACTTGGCTACTCGTTAAAAATAGCAATATCCGATCTGTACCCGCTTTTAACTCGCTCGTTATGATCACCTTGCCTCCGTAAATTTGACGAGTTTATGTGGGTTCCGTTCCCTAGTGGCACGAGCTCATATGACTCTTGGCGCCTCGGGATTTACGTGCTTTAAAGTGGCTACTGGACTTGAAGGCGAGAGGAGTGCTTGCTGAGTGGCCTCTTGTAAACAAACGCGGCGTGTCATGCTGGTTGAGTGGCCCTAATTTCGCGCGCTTTAGGAGCAAAATTTGTAACGAGATGAGCGTAACTGTTGCCAGATGTTCCCAAGTGAATTAATTATACTGTCATGTTTATACAGATAGGATTGGCATGGTGTGAGACTGTAATTAAATAAAATAGATGTTTGTTTGGTTATTTGCGTTATAAGTTGTTTTACAGGACTAGTGAAGTTGTAGTGACTATTGTAAAACTCGCAGAAACTCTATTAGTTAGACGTAAATGAAAGGTTTGCATGCAGTGAGAGGATGTAAAAAAAAAAAAAAAAAAAAAAAAAAATAATAATAATAATAATAATAATAGAAAAAATATATAATAGGGCAATGTTCATACTAATGCTAATAGTAATCAAAACCAAGCAAGCAATTAAACAAGTTACATGTGACAGTTATAGTAATTTAAATGGATATCTTTTTGTCGGTGATGTTGGTAATTAGTGGGTATTATTATGCCAGTTGTAGTTAGTGATAATATGTGTTGTGTTTAGGTGGTTAGACATTAAGGAGCATGGTAAATCTGGAGCAACTGAATTCTCCAAACTATTCTCCAAAAATACTTTGGAGGAATCAAGGCACTCCAATTTAACAAAAGAGAATGACCACATTAAGGGGAAAATTCACTTCTGTTACATTGGAGTGCCTCTGATTCCTTCAAAGTATGACAGGAAACAGGACCAGAAGAGCGAAAATAATGGTGTTCTGTTGCTTGGAATAGTTTGGAGGAATCATTTACACCAGATTTGCCAACACTGTACTTCCCCCTTATATAATATGCATTGGTTAAGGTAAAAAGATAGCAGAGTAATTTTAAATGTAATAAATAGTCTTGAATTGAGTAGTCATGAATAATAATAAATAATAGTATGTGAATATGGGATTGATGTAAAGAGGAGGGAGTGGTTGTGGTCATGGTGGTATTGTATCGTAGTGTGACGTTCAGAATGTGAACAGTAATAATAGCGATGGTGGTGGTTGATATACTGGAGGTGGTTGGTGAGGAGGTATAAAAAAAATTGTATATACTGTAGTAGTGGTGGTGGTAATGGGAGAAATTAGAAGTGTCGTGGATGGCAACAGTGATGTGGGGTGATGATGATGATGATATTGTTGGTGAGAATATAGTGGTAGCAAGGGTGGGTGTGTTGATGATGGTGGTATTGGTGGTGATAGAGGTTAGTAGATAGTGATGGTGGTGGTAGTAGTAGTAGTAGTGGTATTGGTCTGTTGGTAGTGCTGATGGTAGTAGTGGTAGTGGTCTGTTGATAGTGCTGATGATAGTAGTGGTAGTGCTGGTGGTGTATAGGGGTAGTGACTAGTGAGACGTGATGGAGCTATTGATGTTGAAGTTAGTAAAAGTATAGTATGATGAGTATTGGTTTGGGTAGCATTGGTGGAGGAAGGATGTACTATTTAATTATTAGTGAGTATGAATGTAGTGGTGGTGATGGAGGTGGTGGGATTTGTGATGGTGAAGGTGGTGATGGAGGTGGTGGGGGTATTAGTGGTGGTGGAGACTGGTATTATTATTTGTGGTGATGATGGTGGAGTGGTGGTGGTGGTGGTGGTGGGGGTAATAGCCTGGAGACTGGGTGGAGTTTGTTAGTAGCCTTGGCCATGAACGCAGCCTCCCCCTCCCCCCCCTTCCCCTACACACCATGAGGGAGGGAGGGAGGGAGGGGGAGAAGGTAGCCTGTTGTTGGGGTGAGTTGGTGGAGGGAGGGACGGGATGTATTGGTGAGGGGAGAGGAGTAAGAGGGGAGGCTAGATGTGTGAGAGGGGGGAGAGAGGAATGTAGTAGGAGAAGAGGGGGGGCTTGGAGAGAGTGGGGGGAGTGATGGGTACAGGAAGAGGAGGAGGAGGAAAGTGGAGGAGAAGAATAGTGTGGAAGGGATAGATGGTGGACGTATGGCAGTGGTAGAGGAGGGAAAGGGTGGAATGTGGAGTGAGAGATGGAGATTGTGGATAGAAGACGGGTGGATAGGGAGAAGTTGGAATGTAGAGGAAAGGAGTGAGACGAGTTATGAGTGTGGAGTGTGAAGGAGTGGAATGTATAGAGTAGGAGTGTGGAAGGTGGATGGGAAAGGAGATGTGTGGTGGGGTGGAGTGTGGAGGGCAATGGTGGAATGTAGAGGAAGAGGGCGTGGTCGTGTAGAGTGTGGAGGAAAGGAGGGGAGGGTAGCGTGTGGAAGAGAGAGAGAGAGAGAGAGAGAGAGAGAGAGAGAGAGAGAGAGAGAGAGAGAGAGAGAGAAGTAAGAGAAAGGAGTGGAGTAGTAGTGTAGAAGTTACAGATATAAGGTTGTGTGGTGTGTGGTTTAGAAGAGAGAGGAGAGTTGAAGAGGAGACAACAGAGTGGGAGAAAACAACAGATTGGAGATGGAAGAGAAGTACAGAAGGGGGAGTGAGTTCGGTACAGGTGGAGTGTGGCGGGGAGGGGTGGAGTGCGGCGGAGTGGAGGGCGTCACCTTAACTTGCATAACAGTGTGTTTGTTTGTGTGTGCGAGCGCTTTACCAACCCCGGTGCATAACAGCTGTTGGGCATTTGGTTTGCGAATTAGAGCCGCATAACTTGTCAGGTAAGTACTGTACGTGATATACAGGCACTCGACATTTTCGGCACCTCATGCTCCGATACTCAACGCAACGATCACTGCTTCAATCGGTGTCAATACGTGGTTCAAAATTCATCGTGTGGTGTGGCATAATGTATCGTGCTGTAAACGTGGAAAATATTTTGTAAGGGCCTGTACTGTACGTATAGCCTCATGGTGTTGGCTGACTACAGTCCTGGGGGTTCTCTGACTTCTCTCTACTTTTCACACACACAAACAGTCAGATGATTTTTCATAACTATAGTGTAGGTGCTCTTGGAAATATGTATCTCATTCGTCTACTAACGAATAATTGGGCAGGATTTCAAAGGCCGTTCACGATGTCAGCAAATTAGAGGATACTAATTCCTTCAGCCAGACCTACAAAATAGGAACAGTTACTATTTTTACTGTTGTAATTTGGAGGATTATGTAGCCTACAGTTTGCTGACAACAAGTGTTCCTTATCTTTCAGCACATATTCATTATTTTGATTACTTTATTCCAGTTAGGAGTATTTTACCACCTATGGATAGCAAGATTCTTGAAGGCGACTGTACAAAAAGCATTTCTTTGAAACATTCACGCAAGTAACTAATCCTTTCTTTGCATAACCTGCTTTTCTTCCCTTTCCTTCCCTCTTTCCCTTCATCCCCACCTTATGACGGTCCTCCCCATTTATTCTTCCTACCCACCCTGACCTTTCCCCCCTCCCCTCCCCCCCCATAATACTGGCCATTCTCCCCCCCCATAACACTGGCCATTCTCCCCCCACTGGCCATTCTCCCCCCCCCCCCCCCCACTGGCCATTCTTCCCCCACCTGCGAGTGAAGAACAGTGTGGTCTGTTGAAGAAATTACCCTCATTATGCTAATTCTAATGTCTAGTCTAATTAGTAAGCGTCCTGGCCCGCACACCCTCACAGGCACTGGCAAGCTCGTGGACTGTGACGGGTGTGGAATGGATGAGAGTGTGTGTGTGTGTGTGAGAGAGAGAGAAGGATTTGATGGGAGTGTGTGGAGTGACGGATGTGTGTCCTGACGGGTGTTTATTTGAGAGGAATGATCGTGTGTATGTGTGTGTGTGTATTGTATGACTCAGCGTCTCTGATTTACCAAAGATCATTCTAGTCCACATCCTGTCATGCTCAAATGTTGTGTAGTTATGTAGAATACTAGTAGTCCCTCACTCTCAGCACTGCGTAACATTACATGCTCTTCCAGTAGAGAATACATCATAAGTAGGTATACTCGTGATACGTAATCCTTGGCCAGAGACGAAAGGCAGGCACCACACACACACATACACACTCTGCAACCGAATTCAGCTTCTATAATGTATACTGAGTGTGGGAAATGAGCAATACCAGGCGATTCGAAGCTTTCTGCTCCTCACACACTCTGGTCAGAAATTATGTATCACGAGTGTACATCAAAGCCCTCACTTGAAGAGCGGTTCACTTCTTATAGTAAAAACACACCTCCAGATGCCGCCCTATCATATGCCATTATCGCCTGTATCAGTTGAGTGGGTCAAGGTTATAAGACGGAGCGGCGGGTGACCTGGTACACAACACAAGGGAGGGAGGTATAATAAGACAGTGTTGTGACGTGTGTGTGTAGAGGGAAATGTTGGTTGTGTATATAGGGTAGCAGGCTTGAGTAATGGGACTCATGTTTTATATGAAGTAAATAAAATACGAAGATAAAAAAAGAGTAGAGGAAATTGATATACGGTAATTGAAATAATGATAACTGGAGATAGCTTGCCTCATTTGGCCACGCACGCACGAGGGAGAGACAAATGTGTGATTCATGTGAGGGCAGGTGTTGATACAAGTGTTGGTAATAGACAGGCATCACGTCACCATAAGTTCATTCGGAGCTCACACAGTATATATAGGATAAATAGGTGTGTATCCTTCTCTTGTTGGACGTCAATACATCACACATCACACACACACATCACACACACACTTATTATTATTATTATTACACACACACATCACACACACACATTATTATTATTATTACACACACACACACACACACACACACACACACACACACACACACACACACACACACACACACACACACACACACACTCACCGTTACGGCACCAGATAGTGGAAATTATAAATGCCGATTGGTTTTAGAGTCGCAATTCAATATATACGCACTGATAAACAGTAATTAGTGGATAAGGTGTGTGTGTGTGTGTGTGAGTGTGTGTGTGTGTATGTGTGTGTGTGTGTGTGCCTAAGGGTTGGAGAAAGGCAATTACAACATATTAACGTACAGTCGGCTTCAGGAATTCGTAAACACCACCCACCACTTTGACATCAAGGGTTAAATTGTAACAACTAGAAAATTTAGCACATTAATTATTTTCCTAACGCCAAACTTTTCTGGTAATACTATTTTTTGGTAATATTATTTTTACTAATAATTGAATCAGTCGGTAGAAAAATGCCTATAGTAATTAAGGGGAGGGTATAGTTCTGACATTATTGGAGATTATGATTCCTCCAAACTATTCCAAGCAACAGGATACCATTATTTTTCTTCATCTGGGTCTGTTTTCTGGCATACTTTGGAGGAATCAAAGCGCTGTAATCTACCAAAAGTATACTCTCCCCTTAATTAAGTGCAGAATATAAAATCCCTCTATCCAATGCACTGTGTACGAATTTCTGAGCCCGACTGTACATATCTGTGTGTGTGTACGAGACATGTGCAAAATATTCAAGCATGTTTGTTTGTTTGTTTGTTTGCGTGTGTGTTTGTGTATTTTTGTGTATTTTGTGTGTTTGTTTGTTTGTGTATGTGTTTGCGTGTGCATGCATGTGTATGTGTGTGTGTGTTTTTTTGTGTGTGTATGTTTGTTTGTGTGTGTGTGTTTTGTGTGTGTGTGTTTAAGTTGTATGAGAGAGAGAGACAGACTGCTAGTAATAATAGGTATAAGAACATAGACTACATAGATTAGTATGGGAAGGTTATAAGTTTAGGTTGTATGTAACGTTTTATCTGCTTCATCCATCATAGCACGTAAGGTAACAGGTGCATGTGCAGGGACGAGGTTTGGGGGGGGGGGGGGAGTCCTTCAAACATTGCCAGGAAACACCACCCATATGGAAGGAGTTTGTTTCGTGGCGTGGTTAGAAGGAATCAGAAGCCTCCAATTTTTATACACGATCTGTACAGGGTCCTTAAGTGTGTGTTTAACTGGATGAGTTAAAAAAATAATAAAAAACCAGGTGTGAGACAGCTGGGAGAGACAAGTGTGAAATCCAGTGTAATGTTTCAAGTTAATTACACACAACTCCCTCCCCCTCCCCTCCCTTCCCCCCTCAACTGTATACCGTACAAATGAACGTTGTTGTTTTGTGTGTGTGTGTGTGTGTGTGTGTGTTTTTTTTTTTTTTTTTAGTTTTTTTTTTTTTTAGTGTGTGCTTGTGTTTGTTATCGTGTGTTCTTGTATGCGTGTGTGCGTGCATGCGTGTGTGTTTGTTTGTGTGTGTGCTTGTATGTGTATATATGTGTATATGTCTTTCGTGTGTGCTAGTAGGTCTGTTTTCGTGTGTGCTTGATTTCGTGTGTGCTGGTTTTTATGTGTGTGTGTGAATGTGTGTGTATTGGCTTTCGTGTATGCTAGTAGGTCTGTTTTCGTGTGTGCTTGATTTCGTGTGTGCTTGTTTTTTTTGTGTGTGCCTGTGTGCGTGTGTTAATCACTGCCTGCACATTAACTCACGCCTGCCTCTTGCTGGTGTAGTGGTTCAATGACCGTGCTCCATTACTGACTCACTTCACCACACCTTGATTGAACTTCATTAATTCTACCACACTCAGAAAAAACAACAACCCACAGTTCTACCAGACTCAAAAAAAAAACAAAAAAAAAACACACAGGTGGTGGCATTTTATTTATCCGTTTTTTTATTTTTATTTTTTATTTTTTATTGATCCATTTATTTATCTTTTATTTATCCATTTATTTATTTTATTTATCTTTTATGTATACTTTTTTATTTTATTTATCTTTTATGTATCCATTTTTTTTTTATCTTTTATTTATCTTTTATGTATCCATTTTTTTTTTATCTTTTATTTATCTTTTATTTATCCATTTATGTATTTTATTTATCTTTTATTTATATTTTATTTATCTTTTATTTATCCATTTATTAATTTTATTTATCCATTTATTTTTATTTTTTCTTAGTCTGCGTGTGATAGTGATTCTTCTAGTCCCATGCACGCTAATTCACACTATAGTATAAACTCAATTCAAGATATAAACCGATATTCGCCCTGTGAATCGAGTAAAAGAATAAAAATGTATGTACACTCTCGGTCAGAAATTGTGTCCTGATCCTTTGGCAAGATGAATCGCAACTAGCAGAGCTTTGTTGATTCGAACTACTGTGTTGTGTTGTAGAGAGACGCACAGTTGTTCGAACCTTGAAAGCGAGGCTGTTTGCGATTCATTTTGCCAGGGGATAGGGACACAATTTCTGACCGTGACTGTACAGATCCAGATGTCTTAGGTCTGTTTCGATCAACCAGTGTTACTCTATATCACCTAAACACCAGTAATTGACCTGAGTCGATAATAAAGTTGTATTATTAGGTGCAGCGTTTATAATTCTCTATTTGTTTCATCCCTTAGCTACTTGAAATAAATTAAGATTTACCGAACAAAATAGTATGCTATGGAATTGTTACGGAAAAATAGAATTAATCTACATCAAATGCTGGTGGGTAAAAAGACTTCTTGCAAACTGTACCAAAAAAATTCCTAGATGTGTGTAAAGGTGTTTATTTTGTACCATTGTTTGGAGGATTCTACAGCCTCCAAATGGTCAGCAAAATCTTAAGTGTAAGGAAGTTGAAGACTGTTTATGGAAAGTCCAAAATGTGCCAGGAAACAAAGGGTGTGTGTGCGTGTGTGTGTGTGTGCGTTTGCGTGAGTGGGTGCTTGCGTGCGTTTCCGCTAAACACAGGGACTTTGCGGCTTCATTCATGTAACCAGTGTATAATGGTGGCGTGGTTAACTTGCCTGTACGGTACACACTGCTGGGAATAGGTGCACCGCGATGCATGTGTGCTTCAGTGTCCCGGTTTTTTTAATGTTTCACTGCCTGTTCCTTTCTGTAGCAGCGTAAGGTATGTTGTTGTTGTCTGCCTACTTAACCCGTGTTTCCGTGTGCTTAGGTTTTGTATACGTGTGTGTTTACCCGTGTGTGTAATATTACCTTGAAGGGACCCTGTGATGCAGTCTGAAAATTGGAGGTAAACGAGTCCTTCAAATATTGCCACGAAACGTCACCAATATGGAAGGATCTTGTTTCGTGGCAGGGTCAGGAGGAATCAAAAGTCTCCAATTCTGGTACACAATCACACGGACCTTAATAGTCAGTGTCTTAGATGTTTATCATGATGTTTGCTTGCCCAGTGTTGTTTTTATTCGTCTTTACAGGTGTCAGAGTGCAACCAGCCAGCCAGGAAGAACATTTATATATATATTCTGAGATACTTTAAGCCTCCACTTTTAAACATATCTCGAGTAAGATGTTGCAACTTGACCCGCATCAAATATCACACAACACTGCTCTGCCAAATTACTATGAAACTGTCCAATTCCCTTGAACGCACGGCTGAAGGCGACTGACTGACTGACTGACTGACTGTAGCCTACGTGTGTCGGTATGACTGTGTGTGTGTTAATGGTCTTGCGATGTTTTTGTCCGCTTCTTAATTACTGTGCTGAATTTTTTTTCTTTCGTTTGTATGTCTACATGTCGAAATTATCGCGATGTTCCATTTGTTGTTGTCAGTATGTCTGTGTGTTTGACTTCTTGTATTTTTATATAGCGTTTTACAAATCATGTGTTTCTCACTCGTTATTCAAAAATATGTAAGCCATTAGTTAAGATTTTGGCAGTGTGGTTAAAAAAGGAGGGGAGTTTCAAGACGCACAATGTTGTACCGGTATGTGTGGGAAGATTTTTTTATTTTTCTTAATTAATGTTGTGTCAAGAGGGGAGGGTCGTTAACTGTGTTGTTGGAAGTACTATATTATAACGGATGTATATATTGGCGGTGTCCAGGGTTTAAGAAGTTATGTGACACCATCTAACTTTTGTCTAAGCTTATTATACCTATAGACGAAGGAACAGCAGAGGTAAACATCAGAGGTCGGATGGTTAAGTGATTCATTCCATCATCAGTTCCCTGAGGGGGTAAGGAACTACTATGAGTCCACAACTATACATCAGGTTTGGCCACGAAAAACAGGTATATGGGATGGGGAAGATAAGTGTCATTTATAGTTGCGTCATTTCCCGTTAGGTGTGTAGCGGGTTGTAACGTAACGCCTTCTAATACCTAGTAGCCTCAGGATCAATTTCGAGGACGATGGGAGCATTTCAGAGCCTGTCACACACACTCTCACTTTCCGTGTGTGTGTGTGTGTGTGTGTGTGTGTGTGTGTGTGTGTGTGTGTGTGTGTGTGTGTGTGTGTGTGTGTGTGTGTGTGTGTGTATACTGATCTGCAGACGAAATGTAAAATATCGTGTTGCTCATTGAAATTGTTGTTGATGTTTCTCGATTAGTCGTGTTTTAAACAAAGTTGCCCACTGGTCGATCTTGTCTTGGTTTGAGGCTGCTAGAGATGGTCAGGAGTTTTTTACTCATAACTTGCTACTACTGTAAACGGGTTGGCTGTCTTCTTTAATTAAATGATCCAGCCAAGGAAACCCAGCCTCAGGCACCTACACCCCGAATATAAGGAATATTATCTGGTGTTATATATTTCTTAAATATTTTGGTGGTGGTGTCAATTGCGTGTTGTTATCCAGAGTAATTCAAGAGAAGTGGAGTCAGCATTATTACTCATATTTTCACAACAGTCCCTGAGTTGTTGCAGACGTAAATATTATGTCGAGGAGAGAAGTGTTTGCCAATTGACATTAAAGCAGTGAAGTGCAGAGTGCAGCAATTCTGAGACTGCCTGTGCATGTATGATGTTATGATGATGAGGCTGGAAGAGACCACAACATTCATCAACACCCCAAGATGGTGGTCATGGCGTCCTTGTCACTCTTATAGAAAGCGGCAGATCTGAGTATATTTTTTTTCTTCACCCTGGAAAATTTACGTTTCTTAAATTCTTTAAACTTTTGGCTCGAATTAATCGTAATAACATGAGGTCAGTGTGTGTCTGTGTTGCTGCTCCTCTTATTTACTTAAACCTTTCACTTGGGTCATGTTAGAGACTTGTCATGGAACACAAATGTCCTATAGTTCATTGGAATGTAGTGTTGTATTTCTCATTTTATCCACGTGTTTATATTTGTCTGTCTGTGTCACACAATTAAGGTTTAGAGAACACCTTTTGGATCGTAAGGTTAGTGTAGCCTACGTAATTATGGGCATGGGCATGGGCATCACACTTTCTCATTCTCACTCTATCTTTAACATTTCCTTCATTTTCCTCACACGTATACTTCATTATCCACGACATTTAATATTAGAAACTGAAACCTTAACAAAAACTGCCTGTGGTTTAATTGACATGTCTGTGGTAATGGAGTTTTACCATGTACTCAAGTGTTGCCCTTAGCTGTCTCTTCTATTATCTTTATATGTACGCATGTTGTAATATTATGCTGTTTATGTTTTCATCACTTTTGTCATCCCGGTTGGTTATTCACGGTACAGACGTATAAGCAGTATTACGTTTTCATCTTTTAATCTTTTCATAATTATACACATTCTTTTTCTCTGTGACTGTGAGATTTTATCGAATTATATAATAGCCACTCTTTCTTCACCTTGGTTTTAAGTTCTACTCCAGCAAATCTCAAGAATCCCCACGTTTCTTTTCCATCCTTCATCTGCTTCTATCCCATCCATCTATTGTTTACATTCTACCCCAATGAATCTCAATTATCCAAACGTATCGTCTCTATTCGTTTACCTACTTATTCAGCATCCATCTTCCATCTACATGATCGGTCTACATGCTCTGTCTCTACCTCTCATCTACCTGCTACTCTACAGTACATGCTCCATCTCCATACCTCTCCTCTCTACCATATTTTTCTTTCCTCTCCATCACCTCTACAAACACTAAAGGGTTACGTGTTGGTGTCTCTCTCTCTCTCTCTCTCTCTCTCTCTCTCTCTCTCTCTCTCTCTCTCTCTCTCTCTCTCTCTCTCTCTCTCTCTCTCTCTCTCTCTCTCTCTCTCTCTCTCTCTCTCTCTCTCTCTCTCTCTCTCTCTCTCTCTCTCTCTCTCTCTCTCTCTCTCTCTCTCTCTCATTTTTCTTCTTTTTATCCTCACTAGACCCTCTGTATATACTTCGCTAGTCCCACACCCCTACCCTACCCTACCCTCCCCCTCCTTTGCCTTTCTCTCCCCTATATATATACTTTACCGGAGGACCAAGGAGAAGAAGCTGTTGACATAGTGCCTGCCCTCCATCCGTCTTGCCCTGTGTGTTCTGGCGACTCCATCCGTCTGTCCAGGCTGGAGGATCCCCCGTCGCTGGCCATTATCTCCCGCTGTTGACAAGGGGGCGCGTTTGGGGCCTTTGAATTTTCTTGGGCAGGCGCACAAAAGACGGCAAACAGTGCGCACGTAAAATAGGGCTTCACGTGAAAGGAAGGAAAGAAGGGAGAAAGGGAGATAGACAGACAGGTAGGTAGATAGATAGGTAGGTAGGTAGGCAATGAGGAAAGCAGGTAAGGACTGAAGAAGGGAAGGAAAGCGTGGATGGATGGGGGTAGGAAAGGAGGGTGGGAGGGTGGGTGGATATGTGGTGGACAAGTAGGCTAGGGAGGGAAGAAGGATTGAGAGGGAGGGAGGGGAGAAGAGGAAAGAGAAATAGAGATGGAGACACGAGTATGTAAGGAGAGAAGGGGGGAAAGGAGGGAGGCTCGGGGATTCGTGACAAGTTTAAGGGAAAGAGAGTTGGTTTAAGAAGGGAAGGTAAATCTGGAGGGAGTAAGATCTTGGCCGAGGAGGAGGGAAGTGTAGGGTAAGTCTGGAAGTGACCTGGGATCGTAGGGGTGATTTTCTTTTTGGTAAATTGGAGGGCTATTGATTCCTCCATCCTATGCCAAGAAACAGACGACTTCAGTGTTACAATTGGGGGTGTCTGTTTCTTGGTGTAGTTTCGAGGAATCAGTAGGACTCCAGTTCACCCCCAAAAGAATCTATCCCCTTAATTAAACACGCCTATATATTGTGACAGCCACATTTCCTAGGATTCACATTCATGGTACTATAGTTATACTGTAGATAATCTATTCAAAAGATGTGGTGTTCTCTCGTTCGATCAGTGGGAGTCGTTCAGAAACATCTATCCTCTATGAAGAACTCGTATGTGTGTGTGTGTGTGTGTGTGTGTGTGTGTGTGTGTGTGTGTGTTGTGGACGAGTCTGCAGAGAAACTTTAACAAACTATAAGGGACTTGGTGTTAATATATTGTACAGTCGGCAGCATAAGTTCGCTACATTTTAACCTACGAAAGTATGAATCAAATGATGTTGTAATACTAGTGAAATGCAGAGATGACTTGACATACTTCTCACATCGTATAGTACATTATGTTATTAGAATAGAATCTGGTTCAAAATGTTACTTAATCTGGTCATATTAGCATTACTAAAAACATGGAATGAATGGATGCGAATTTATGCTGCCTACAACCACTGTGCAGATAACAGAAGTATTGTCTCTCATCTCGCCCTTGACTTCTATTAGTTTGTTTTTGCGTCGGATCAAAATTGTGTTGCGTTCGTCAAAGCATATCACATTAAACGTAAGCTGTGGTTTATAGGATGATTGAAATGGTCCTTAACGATTAGTAGTCAGTATAAGTGCTTCTCTCCGGCAAGAAATTTAGTTTGAAGGTTAATTATCTCGTGGAGCCTCAGTAGAAAGCTAATTATATGGTGTGTATGCTTGTGGGGGTTGATGTATGTGTCAGGCCCGCCCACACACACACACACACACACACACACACACACACACACACACACACACACACACACACACACACACACACACACAGACACACACACACACACACACACACACACACACACACACACACACACACACACATGCAGAGAGGGGTGCCTTCAGAGTACAAGACAGTGAACCATTCCTTCGTCAAACACCCGCCCTTCATCTCTCTCACGTTCATATGTATGTTCACCTAAAGGCATAACTGTCCACGAGAGAGAGAGAGAGAGAGAGAGAGAGAGAGAGAGAGAGAGAGAGAGAGAGAGAGAGAGAGAGAGAGTAAGTGAGAGAGATTATAGAAGCCATCCATTCATCCCTTTGCACTCACCTCGCACCTTTTTAATGTGTGTGTGCGTGTGTGTGTGTGTGTGTGTGTGTGTGTATGTGTGTGTGTGTATGTGTGTGT
>JAWZYT010002691.1:65000-217505 GCA_034508575.1 Petrolisthes manimaculis
TGTGACGACCTTGGTTGGTAAGGGTCGTATATTCATAGACTTTCATTTTGTGGTATTTCTTAACCCTTCCTTGGCCATCGGGTTGTTTACATTTGCGTTTCTCTAACTAACCCTAGACAATTTTTCATGTTGCTGGGAAGAGGTCATGACATCTAGAGATTTAAACACTCATCTTTTAGTCCATAAACCGAGGCTTAGATTAGGTTTAAGAGATTAGACCAAAAGTTGAGCATTTCTCATGTCTGCTAAATAATGGGCAAGTATGGAACGAGAACGCCCAGTCGTGGTAAGTCTTAGCACTTATGTTTATGTAAGATGGTCGTTAGCTTATATATGTTTGTTCTCTCAGTCTTATTCCTAGTTGTTCAGTACCCAAAGCAAGACCATTGAGTGGAGTTAAGGGGAGCAACCCACATTCGAACATGAAAAATGATTTATAAATGTGTTTTGGGCTGACTGTATGAGTAACGTATATGATAAGTTAGCTTTGCCATTAATGCAATCTGGATGTTGATGTTCAAGGTCATTATACCAAGGTCCCTCGTTTGGTGCATTAGAATAAGATGAACACCAATGGGACCGACACTATCCGCTATATCAATCATTCTGGTTGACTAGAATTACGTTCCTATCACCCTTGAAGTTCAGGGAACCGATTTCCAAAACGAAGTGTAGACAGAAAACTTGTAACGCTTCCGAAGTGTAACACCCCCATTTTTTTTGTATGTTATTTAAGATGTTTTTTTAATTAATGTATAATTACTAACTTCACTCTCCATAAATACCAGCATTTTTACTGGTAACTTACTTAGAAAATTAGTTAAGTGAGATGTAGGGTCCCAAAAAGGGGACAAGACATTTTCTGTTGGCGGAATACATATAGGTTCTAGGGGACTAGTTTTTCACGAGTAGATGCCCCACAACTACGGAGACGAAGTGAGAAGGAAGTGAAGCAGTTGCTCACAATCAGTCTCTCTTCGTCTCCCGTGGTGAAAAGGTAACTCTACTGGATTATTACTACTACAAGTGTCTACAAGTGTTAATACAGGAGGTAGGGTTTTTGTGTAAACATTTAATAATGTTATTAAGAGTCTCTCTTCGTCTCCCGTGGTGAAAAGCCATATAGCACAATTCCCAGAATAGCTAGAACATTGGTGGAATATAATAATAATGATAATTTGAGATTGCTGGCATAGAAGAAAAACCCCACAGAGTATCATATTTGTTTCGGCCATTATTTTTTTTTATTTAATTAATAATATATATATATATATATGTGTGTATTTTTTTTTATTATTATTATTAGTTAGGAAGTGAAGTGCATTATTTTGTTTATTTGTTTGTTGTTTAGCTCTGTCACTAGCGAGACGCGGGATTTGTCCCCGTCCTAGTGTCAGCGGGGGTAGGATTGGGGAGATTGGGAATTTAGGGAGGAATATACATATGTTTTTTTTTATAAGTGATTAATGAATGTACATAATAAACTAGATTACAATTAGTTGAGTATTCCGTTACCGATACCGTATACTATACAAATAGACTGTTTTCCTACTTAGATTTTTTTACTTGATTTACAACACTGTTCGAACCCCCGTTAAAGTAATTCTGTGTTGCTTACGCACGTGCCTGGGGTTCAGGCTACGTTACCCACTCAGTGTGTGATAGCTTGGTTCCTCTGATCAACCTGTGGTTTGGTGGTGGCAGCGTTTACTGACGAGGAACTGGACTTGCCTTTGTATGATTTTTTTTTATGGTATTCGCAAGGCAAGTTCAGTACTCAGTCCTTTTTTTTTCCAGACCGGGTTGATCCAGCAAAAGGATAGAGTATCATACACTGGTGTGTCATTTTTGTTTTATTGTAAAAGGCCGTGCTTTTGTTTCCTCCTCCAGTAAAGTAAGGGGGATAAAATTAGCATCGTTACAGAAGCAAATACAAAATGAAAAAAAAATGGTGTCTTCAGATCCCTGCAATTTTCATGTCTACACTCAACACAAGTCTCAAGCTTTTTTTCTTTTATCCAAATTTCATTTATTTTTGGTTTGGTTTAATGTCTCTTTGTTGGAAGTTCATTACATTGTGTGGATTTTTACGAAATTCTTACCAAACTTGGTCATCGTTAATGGAAAGCGAGTGATTAGATTTTGTGAGATCTGGATCCAAGATGGTGTTTTGTTTTTGAAGTGTGTGTGTGTGTGTGTGTGTGTGTGTATAGTATGGTGTAGAACAAGTGTATGTAGTGTAGTATAGTGTGTATGTAGTGTAGTGTAGTGTGTATGTAGTGTAGTGTAGTGTGTATGTAGTGTAGTGTAGTGTGTATGTAGTGTAGTGTAGTGTAGTGTGTATGTAGTGTAGTGTAGTGTGTATAGTGTGTAGTCTGGCCAGCAGGTCGCCACACCTCCTGTCATGGCTCAGCGGAAACGTCTGGGACACTCTCACTTCCCTTGCCTCCCCCCCACCTCTCTTCCCTTGCCCCCCCCCCAACCTCTCACTACCCCACTTCCCTCGCCCCCCTCTCACTACCCCACTTCCCTCCCCTTCTCTCACTACCCCACTTCCCTAGCTCCCCCTCTCACTACTCCACTTCCCTAGCCCCCCCCCTCTCTCTACCCCACTTCCCTCCCCCCCTATCACAATCCCACTTCCCTCGCCCCATCATGTCCATCCCATCCAGACATCTATCCTCCTCTCCCCCACTCCTCTTCCTCTGTCCCTCTCATGGTCCCTCTATTCTTTGTCTCTCTTCTCTCCACTCCCTCGTTCCTCCCTTCCTCTCTCTCTCTCTCTCTCTCTCTATCTATCTCTCTCCACTGAACTTTCACGAAATATCCTCTCCCTATTTTCGTCTTTCTTTTCCCTTCTTCCTATAATTATTATGTATTATATATATTTTACTCTAATAACGCCACTCACTTACTCTCCTCTGTGCCCCCTTCCTCTTTTCTTTCCTCACCTTTCCTTTACTCTTTTTTTCACCTTCCCACCTTTTCGTTTCTTCATTTTCCTTTGTTCATCAGTTATTCTCATCCACCTCCACTCCATTTCCTTCCCCTATTCCCCTTTCCCCTCAAACACACACACACACACACACACACACACACACAGACACACACACAGATATGTATGTATGTACAGTACAGTACAATGACTGATAAACTATTCAATTTAGCTCGTGACATTTAAATAATCTCAATTTCTGTCATAAATATTATTAATGACCTTGTATATTTGTGGTAAAAGTGAATTTGTACTAATGTGTTCATGCATAAAAAACAGTACCGGTATTAAATATGAACTTTATTATTATTTATTATTTGGTGTCATAGTTTGTTTCTTTATAATTTACATATTTCATTACATTTGTTCATTATATATAAATACTTCATTACATTATTCATTACATTATTCATTACATATTTCTTGACTTTTGTCCTCGTTTCTACTGACACGGAAATGACAAATACACACATACCCATAATTTAGATTTAGATGTAAAGGTAATTTCTTCATAATATTACACGTTTGAATACAATAGAAACGTAATTTGCTTTCAATGCATAATATAGCCTGCTTGTTTGTGTACCAGGTTATGCGTCAGTGCTTACATATATAAATACATACATACATACATAGTGAAGCAAATGATAGTGTTGCATTTCCTCTCAGATCTCTCTCTCTCTCTCTCTCTCTCTCTCTCTCTCTCTCTCTCTCTCTCTCTCTTCCCCCGTTGGCGTTCTCTCATCCTCTCCGTTTCCTTTCCTTTCATTAAATTATTATCTTTTCTTTGAAGTTCTCTAGACTCCCTGTGACCTTTGGCTCTCGCTTCATCTGTTCTTCCTTTGAGGGTTTACCAGTTATCTCTATGGGTTTACTCAATATATATATACCTTCCTCTTCATTCTCCTCCACGTCACTCTCTCTCTCTCTTCCACGTCACTCACTCTATCTCTACCCTCCACTTAACTTTCTCTCTCTACCCTCCACGTTTCTCTCTCTCTCTCTCTCTCTCTCTCTCTCTCTCTCTCTCTCTCTCTCTCTCTCTCCACGTAACTTCTACCCTCCCCGTTACTCTCTCTCTTCCACGTCATACTCTCTCTCTCTCTCCATGCACGTAACTTTCTCTACCCTCCCCGTTACTCTCTCTCTCTCTCTCTCTCTCTCTCTCTCTCTCTCTAATACTCAGGTCCCACATTGGAGGTCCAGGTATTAGTAAGAAAAACCCACCATCTGCTGCCAACATACTCATTCACTCACTACCTTCAAGTCAAGCCTCTCAGTTTACCTTCTATCTACAATCTTAATCGTTCAAGCTGAAACAGAGAGAGATAAAAAAATAAACATTAAGATTTAGTAACCTAGCGGATTGAGCTTTTTCACTGTATATGTAACTTTGTGTGTTTGTTTATTAGTCTGTTATGTTGTCTACCCTTGAGAACTGTTTGCCTATCATTTGACTTGTTAGTTAGTTAGTTCTCTTGTTTGATCTGTGTATGGTGTTTGGCATCTCATCTTGTGTGTATGTGTGTTCACTCCACTTATATCTATATAGTGCATTTATATATTTTTCTTTTAACTTTTCTCACGCATGGAGTCAGACGTGAATATTTTTAAATGGAATGTATATAAATATGGTGTCAAGGGGAATAAAGTGACGTCTGTATTATGGTGGGTAATAATTCCTCCAAAGTTTGGCAGGAACAAAAAAAACTGTAGAGATGATCTGTGTGTGGAGAAATGAGGAGGCTCCATTTCGCCTACAGTGTCTTATCCCGTTACTCTTGCATATTGTAGCGTGTGTTTTTGCTCTACAAGAATATCGTCTAATTTTTTAAGACACGAACCGTTATTTAGGGGTTCACTGAAGTAGATGTTAACCACTACGGCTGTTGTCTGTTCTTCAGATGAAAATATCGTCTTGCTGTTTTTCAATTAGTTTGCAAAGTCATCAGGCGTTGCTAAAATTCCAGTTAAGGTGTTTCAGTCCTCCGGTGCATCTCAAGTATTTGTCCAAACTGTCCGTGTCACAATGTATGGTGTTGTGTCGTCATTCAGGTTCAACACATACATGGGTCCTATCGTCATTGTCAGGCAGCCCATGGGAGTGGTTCCAGTGTGCGAAGAATGGGGATTTAGAAGGTTATCTGTGGTAGAGAGGGTTACGGTCTCTATAAGGCAAGAAGGTTATTTTATTATCGATTTGTCGGTGTCTGTCGGAGTCTGCCTTCTATATATTTTGTCTGCCCATTTGTTTATGTATAATATTCGTATGTTTGTTGTCTATCTAATTATACCAGTCAGTATTTGGACTATCTGTTTATCCATCTTTTGAAAGGTACATAAATATGTTACCTGCATCATGTACACGTTACTTACCTCTGTAATTTACATGTTTTTGCGTCATTTGCCTTTCTCTTCTGCTGTTTACCTGGTTGTCTGTTTTCTGGCCAGGTGACTGTAGTGTAACATGTCGGTGTTGGCCGGCTGTCTGCCCGTCCCTCCTCCCTGGATGCCTGCCCCACCCTGCTGCCCCTTTTTGCCACCGTGCCCCACCCCAGTCAGTGCTTGCTCCATTTACCCGGTCTCTTCCTGTCTACCCGACCCCTCCCTGCCTGCCACTCCCTTCCTGCCACTCCTTCCATGCCCGCTCCTTCCTGTTGCCCTCTCTACCTTCCATTCCCTTCATTGTAACCCCTAATTGCCTTCTCATACCCCTACCCATTCGTCCCTGCGTATCATTCCCTCCCTGCCTACACTTCCCTCCACAACACTCCCTCCCTACACTTCCCTCCCTGCCTGGTGTTTCCCTCCTTGGTCCTTCCTCTGCACCACTCCCTACACGTATCTTTCTCCTTACGTGTCCCCTTTCCTGTCATTCTGTCCCTGCCACTCTCTTCCTGCCATTTCCTTTCCACCTACTTACCTTCCTGTCTTCCCTTCAATGCCTGACTGCTTTGCCTCTCCTTACCCATCTGTCTCTCCTGGCATACCGTCCCCCCCGATCTGTCTTCCCCTCCTTGTCTACTCTTGCCTGGCTCACTCTCACCCCTCTCCTCCCCGCGGCCCCTCCACTGTTCACTTTACTCTCCATTCCTCCTGCCCTTCCCCTCCTACTCCTCCCATCTGCTAGCTCCCTTCCTGCACGCCACGCCTCGCCCCTCCCTCTCAGCCCCACCTTGCCCTTATTCTGTCCTAGCCTGCCTTTCTTCTCCTTTGCCGTTTTGCCCAACCCTGCTCTGCCCTTTCTCGTCCTTATTCATCTGGTATGTATGACCTGGCGCACAAACACTCAAGCAAGCAACACAAACACCCTGACAAACGCATCTGGCGCCTGCAGAAACTCTCACACAAACCTTACACCATGCCTCACACTTTTAGGAACACGTTCAAGTCACACCATCAAACGCATGCACACGAACACTATAGTATGGGTATTAGTATTACTTACATAATAGTATGCTTTTTAAAGCACCCGGACAGAGAAGATATCCGACTAATATAATTTTATGAATACATAATAAGGTAAACAAACTACTGTACGTACTGTACACTCACCTTTACATACGGAAAGTCAGATTCGTCTGTACTCTTATGAACACAAACTGACAAACAAATACTTTCACTACAACAACAACAACAGGAGCAGCAACAGCAACAAGAATAACAAAACCACACATTAACCAGGTTAGAGGAAGAGCAATTGACGACAAGGTTACACTAATGTACACACTTGATGATATGAAACAAGCACCACGCCCTATGACGTAACAACCACGTGGAAAAACAACACAAGAACTTGGTACGTTCAGTCAGTTTGCTTCTTGCCCTCACAGACGACACCATCAACGTGATCATTTGATGTACCGGTATAGCAACACTTTATTTACAGTATAGTATCTCCCCAAACTATCTTTAATCTGTGGTGCGAACGATGGCATGACATTATCTGAAGGAATCATGCTGCTGAACCACGTGTCGTGTCGGTAAGGTTGGTAATACTTGGTTAAACGTCATACCTTCCACATAAATACAACGTTTTTATTGTCTTTACAATATTATATGTTTATTAACAGTTGTCCTCAGTTCAATCAACTCAACATACTAGTTCAGTCCCATGTTGCAATACGTTTTGAAGCAAACGGTATCAACATAATTATATTGTTTTAGAGAGTGTTTGGTAGTGTGTAGGCAGGATATGCTTGGATGCTGACGTAAAGGAGAATGAGTTCATGTGCACCAAAGGGATGAATATAACGCAGACAACTGGACCGTGCATGGGTTTGTAGTTTCTATATGTGCCACATTGTTATACGAAGAGTCCGTGTTGTAATAATATTGTTGTTGTTTAGTAGTGAATTAAAAATGTATCTGCGCACATTTTACTAGAACCATCTTAGAGGCGATGAACGAAAGACATGAACGAACGTTGTCTTAAAGTATAAATTAATAGTCAGTTGGTGTGATTGGTTAGGTTGGTCTGTGTTTGTTTGAGTTTGTTTGTCTAATAGAGAGGTTATGCAAAAGGTTGTGTGTGGATTGTCATGACATTTTTATCACCTGGGAATGTTATTAAAGAAAACACCCGGACATACATTTGGATATATGTTTTTTTTTAATGTACTACACCTTACAGAGTTAAGAATGAGGTGTTGCAGTCTGAGAACATTCTACTTTCCTCAGTTATCTTAACACTGTAGACCCCCTGTACTGTTACTTGTTTTTATCTAGTGATTATTTACATTAACGGCGTACACTATATAAAAAGTAAATAATAACATTTTATGTAACGAGATACCAGTGTTAATGACTCCAGGCATTACAAA
Source organism: Petrolisthes manimaculis (assembly GCA_034508575.1). NCBI lineage: Eukaryota > Metazoa > Arthropoda > Malacostraca > Decapoda > Porcellanidae > Petrolisthes > Petrolisthes manimaculis. Next base: position 72,819 of record JAWZYT010002691.1, read on the forward strand.
AACAAGCACTTCTGCCAGCATACCAAACGTTCTTTAGAAAAACCAACATACCTCCAGCAGTATAGCCAAGGGTATGACAACCTACCTAACCTGGACATACCTACCTTGAAGACATATTGAGTGATGGACCAGGTGTGTTGTGTTAGTATGAGGTGAACAGGTACTCTAGGCTAGGCGTCGTGGAGGAGGGTAACAGACTGACTAAGTACAATACCCTGGGGCGGAAATCCGAGGTAGGCACAGGAAGCGACAAAAAACGAGAGAACAGGTTGGCAGGTAATCTCTGAGCGACGGAAGGGTTGGTATGCGGTGAAGACAGGAAGGAAGACAGTAAATGGGAAAGGTAGGTAGGTCTAAGGGTAGGCAGGTGGTAGGGAGGAAGGCCCGGAAGTGAGGGATTTTAGGGAATATTGTGCAAACTGCATAGAGGGAATGGCAGATAAGGAGGAGATGATGGGGAATTGGGAAGGTGACTGATAATGATAGCAGGTAGAGATATAGAGAAAGTTAATAAAGGATGGAGAGGCAAGGAAGGAATAGCAGGGAGGGAAGGAGAATTAGGTAGTAGCAGGGCGAGATAAAAGGGAAGAGGGAGAGAGGGAAGGAAGACAGGAAAGAGAGAGAGAGAGGTAAGGAGGACAGGGAAGAGGGAGAGAGGTAAGGAGGGCAGGCAGGGAGGTGAGGTGAGGTGAGGTGAGAAAAGGAAAGAGGGAGAGAGGTAAGGAGTGCAGGGTGGTGTGGTGTGGTGAGGTGTCTTGGGTTCTCAGTAGCGGGGTTCCACGTGGTAGGGTGTGGTCGTGCGTCACACCTCCCTGCCCCTCCCTTCGCTCCCCCCCCCCCCCACTCTGCCCCTTTCTCCCTCCATATTCCTCCACTTTCTTATCTCATTCTCCCTTTCCATCCACTGTGGTTGTGTCCTTTTTATCTTTGGTTTCCTCTCTTCCACTATTTTGGTCATTTTATCATTCTCTCCCTTTCCCTCTCATTTTCTCTCCCCATCCCTCCCATTTCTCTCCCCATCCTGCCATTTTCTCTCCCCATCCCTCCCATTTCTCTTTCCATTCCTCCCATTTCTCTCTCCATCCCTCCCATTTCTCTCCCCATCCTGCCATTTTCTCTCCCCATCCCTCCCATTTTCTCCCCATCCCTACCATTTCTCTCCCCATCCCTCCCATTATCTCTCCCTTTCCCTCCCTACCATTTTCTCTCCCCATCCCTCCCATTTTCTCTCCCCATCCCTCCCTTCCATTTTCTCTCCCCATCCCTCTTATTTTCTCTCCCCTTCCCCTTTCCTCCACCTATTTCCCTCTTCGTGTTTTGCTCCACAGTCATCATTCACTCTTCCTCTCAGTGATTATTTACACTGCTCCCAACTTTAGCACTGACCCTGCTTCCCTTCCCATCATTTTACCTCTCCCTCCCTACCTTTCTATTTTACCATCTTTATACTCCTTTCCCCCTCTCCCTCCCTCCCTCCCTACCTTTCCCCTCCCTTCCTTTTCCCTCCCTTTACCATTTCTACTCCTTTCCCCCTTTTCCCTCCCTCCCTACCTTTCTCCTCCCTTTACCATCTCTATACTCCTTTTCCCCTTTCCCTAACTACCTTTCCCCTCCCTTTACCATCTCTATAATCCTTTCCCCCTTTCCCTCCCTCCCTCCCTACCTTTCCCCTCCCTTTACCATCTATATACTCCTTTCCCCCTTCTCCCTCCTTCCCTTTACCATCTCTATAATCCTTTCCCACTCTCCCGAGATCCACTTTTTTTTCATAATATTCCTATTTTCCTTTTCGTTTTTCCTTTCTCATCCCATGTCCTCTGATTTATCCACCCCTTTCCTTCTTCCTCCTCCCTCGTATAATCAATCACCTCTTCCTTACTACGCCTTTCTCTTCCTCCATCCGTTTCATTCCCCTCTCTTTACTTACATCCCTTATTTACCTCTCCTTCATTAATCCCCTTTTCTTCCCTTCCCCTCTTTCCCCTCTTGCCCCTCTTTCCCCTTTTCTGAGCACCACTACTCTCAGTTTGTTGCTCCACTTCCTGGCCTGAATCTCTTCCCTTATTGCAGTGACTGTGAATCCCCTGTGTTTTGTTATTGTATCTCCACATCACACACATTCATTCTCTCTCTCTCTCTCTCTCTCTCTCTCTCTCTCTCTCTCTCTCTCTCTCTCATGTACAGTTTTTTCCCACATCTCCATCCTATCCCTTTCTTTTTTTCAGCATTCCATCTCTCTCTTTCAAGTTCATTTTCTCTATATTTTTTCATCCTGACATTCTCTTCTCCTGACTCTCATTCACACCTTTCATTCTCTTTTCTCTATTACAGCCTCCACTCTCTCTTTTTCTTATTGCTTATATCCCCCATCTTTCTCTTCCAACATCATCTTATTCTAGTCTCTATTTTCCCTTATCCATGTTTCTCCTCCTTTTCCCTCTAGTTCTACCCTCACTCTAGTTCCTCTTGATATCTCGTTTCCATCACCTTTCCGTCCCTCATTCTCTTTCGTTATTCTCTCCCCTTTCCGTCCCTCATTCTCTTTCGTTCTCCTCTCCCCTTTCGTCCCTGCATTCCCGTTGTTCTTTCCTCCTCATCCCTAGCTCCCCTCACCATGGCTCCTCCCTCCCTCCTTAATCAGCTTGCTCTACTTATATGCCTCAACACCCCCCACCCCCACCCCACCACCACCACACACACACACACCTCCACCCATCCTCCACACTCCTTCTCTTTCAACATTCCTTCCCCTTTGATGGCTGTACCTGCTTACCTTACTGCTTGGGTACCTATCTGCCTGCTTACCTAATCATCTGTTAAATAAAGTACCGTTCTAATCTGACTAGTGACGATGGTGTTCCAGCTTGCCTGCCTGCTTACGTGTCTGCTTGCAAGCTTGCTCTTTTAAATGCTTCTATGCCTGCCTGTCTGCCTTATTAATCTCAGCCTGCGTGTATGGTTTGAGTAATACTGAGCGGCAGATAACACTTACCGAAAACGTGCAAGCTGTAATCATATTGTGTAAACATTACCCCGTGTTGTGTTAAAATGAGTGTACCCCTTCTCCAACGGTAGCGGTGCAAGTAAACCAATACTTCACCTGCTGTACAATTAAAGGGGGCTATAATGTTTGTGGTGAATTGAAGGCTAATGGTTTCCTTCATGCCGTGCCAAGAAACACATAAACCTTAAAAGACAGTATATCCTGACTTGTTTGTGTTGTAGCCCTGTTGTGTGGAATCAGAAGTAACCAACAATTCGCTGACTCCATTACAAATCCTTTAATCATACAATATATAATAGGCTATATACCCCTGGTGATGAACACAACTTTACACATTAACTTTCCACTGTGACTGTAGCGAACATACTTTTCACCACGACTGTATATTGCCAAGATGCTCTAGTCTAGTGTTTGTAGTGCGTAAAAAAAAACACGAAAACTGCAAGATGAGCGGCCTCTACTGTGTGATTAACCAAGACACTTGATTGAGATGATATTAGATGTTTACGACGAGTGAGATCAGATATTGGAGATGATAGACTGAGATCATAATGTTTGAGATGAATGACGTGTGTGTGTGTGTGTGTGCGTGCGATTTGTGTGTGTTGTGTGTGAGGGATGTAAGAAACCTGATCTGTTGGGTCGTAAGCTGTGAGATAAAGTGCTCTAGACAATCAGAATCAGGTGTGAAAGCAAACGGGTTTGATTAGATGTGGCACTGAATGTTTTACACTTGTGGTTAGGTATTGATGTTTTGATGTTGGGTGTGTGTAAGATGTAGAGTGTTAGGTAATTACTGTTAGATATTTATTTAAGATAAGCTGCTCCAGGTATTCGATATTTAATGTAATAATCGATATGATGAGTTTGATACTGGTACTCACTCGACGATTCTGGTACTATGCATGTATTAGGTCTAGAAACTTTGAGCCAGAGGTAGTAGTAATTTTATATATTGATTTAAGTTAGATTATAGTTATTATCTTATAAATATCATGCATAAAGGTGCATCAAACTGTAAGGTTCATACATATTCTGAAAATGAAGTGAAGGAAGATGTACAAGTGGTGAAGTGATAATGTTAAAAGTAAAGTGTGTGTAAAATGAGAAGATGAGTGGATGTGTTAAAAGAGGATATGAGAGGAGAGAAGTGCCTGAAATTAGAGATTAGATCAGACGAAACTGGTATATCAGAGGTGTGAGGAAGGCCGTAAGAGATTTCTAGCGAGATGAGATGGGTGTTGGAGATAAGAAGCTTGTTGGTGTGAGATCAGATGCGGGTATGAGATCAGCTTCAGCGTCAGGTCGTGAAGGAAAACGGAGGTCGTGTAGCTTGAAGGGGGCATTCTCCTGTTTTTATCACGGTGTGTGTGTGGCCTTGGTGTGTAGTGTTGTTGTGATGGTGGTGGTGGTGGGGTGGGTCCTCACTCACTCCTCAGGCAGGCTCACTCACTCTCTTCAACTAACCTATACTCTGCCTTGTTTTGTTTACTCCCTGATTTACCTTCTTCTCTGACTCACTTCTTATACTCTTCCTTACTCTTCTTTGCCCTTCCTCTACACCTCTCTGTTCTATCTGCTCTATCTCTTCCTTTCCCACATTTTTTTCCATTTTCCTCAAGTCTTTTCTCTTCTGTATCTATTCGACCTTGTTCACTCTCTGTCCTGTCACACTCTCGTCTATCTGCCTTCCTTTAGTCAACTTTAATCTATTCATTTTTTTCCTGCATTCTTCTGTCCATCCTCTAATTCCTTTACCATGGTCACTCGCTCCCCTAAACTGCCCTTCCTCAGTGTTGACATAATTTATCTTTTTCTTTACTCCTTTCTCCGTCTTTCTTTCCTGCCTTTTATTCCCATTTTGTGGTATCTGTCTCACCTGTTATGCCTCGTTCACCCTCAATTACTCGTGTGCTTTGCTTGCTCCCTACTCTTGTTCCTTTCCTGTTGTTCCTTTAGCCTTCACTTCCCCTTTTCCCTCTATTGGCAGTCCTTTTTCTTGACTCTCGGTACAACTCTTCCACACTCGCTTGCCCCTCTCACCCGCTGACCCCTCTCACCGAGCCTCTCCCCAACACCCTGTCCCACCTCACATGTCCTTGTAGCCACACCTGACACGTTGTTGCCATGACGTACCTTCTCCTGGCATTCAGAAGTAATTCTCCTTAAATGGAAATGATTTTACCACCTCGTATGAAGGTGTGCCTGTGTGTGGTCTGGTTGAGTTTGTGAATGTAGTGTAGTTTTACAACGAGGACAGCAAGTATTTCACACGACCTTTAATAAACTTTAATGTTAGAAGTGCTAAGCTCTGACGCTGTGTACAATAAATTTTATGCGCATGCCAACGTTAGTGTGCGCGTACACACTTAAGCTGTGCGTGTTTTATGTCTGTATTTGCTCGTGTCTAATTTACACACTTTTTGTGGACGTGCTTGTAATACTGAACGTGCGTGAGTGTACGTGTGTGTCCATGTGTGTGTGTGTGTGTGTTATTTTTATCCTGATGTCTGTGTGTATGCAAATACTTGCGTGTGAGTTTGCGTGCAGTTGTGAGTCACAGTAATGAGTGGGAATTGCATGTGGGTAGGGACGGGATGAGTGGTAGTAGGGGAGGGGCCATGAATATAGGAAGGGTTGTATAAAGTGGAGAGGGACTGTTGTGTGTGTAATAGTGTGTATTGTGGAGTTAAATGGATTTGTGGAGCAGGACACAGAAAAGAATGGATGGAGTGTTTTAAAGGAGTAGAGGAGTGGATTGGAGTGGTATATTGTACGTATGTGGAGGGAATAGAGATAGCAAAAGAGAAAGACTTAAGAATTGAGTGGCTAAGGTGAGAGAGATAAGTAAAGTGAGTGTGGAAGAGAAGAGAAGAGAAGAGGGAGGGAGGGTGGGTGGGTCTGTAGGGTGAATGAGGTAGAGAGCGAGGTCATAGATAAAGTGGGGGTGTGACTCACATTTACAGGGAAGGAGGGAGGGTGGGTAGGCTGCTGGTGGATAGGTGGTGGGCAGGTGGATGTGTGGGTGGGCGGAGGACAGTGTGTTGATTGATACTCGGGTGGGGTTGTAATGAGTGGGTGGGATAGCGGAAGTGAGGGATAGGGTAGGTAGGTAGGTGGATGGACGAACGGATGATTGGCTGGGAAGGCAGGCGTGTATGTATGTACGCAGTAATATACGAAGGCATTGCGGAAGTGAGGGATAGGGTGCCTGGGTAGTGGGACTGAGTGGGTTGGGTTGGGTTGGGTTGGGTTGAAGGATGTTTGGGTAGCTGAATAAGTTGGCAGGTGGATAGGCCAGTATAGGTAACATTTAATAGGTGGAGTGGATATGTTGGTGATAGATAGAGGATGGATTTTGGTCGGTGGATTAAATTACGATTGCTATGTTAGAGCGTTAGAAAATTGATATACAAAAGGATGGAAGTGTAAAAGTGTTCGTGGGTGACTAAATATGTGGTGAGGCCATGGAGCTAGAATAGGAGGAGGCGGCCCGCGCGTTCATTTGGGTCTCAGTGGAGTGAAGCCAGTCAGGTCCTCAGAAGCCAACGCCTAGTATTGGCAAGAAAGGCTGACCACTCATAGTACCCATACAGTTTACCCATATTCCTCACGATGTTTATTCATTTTTAATTACGGTATGACATGTATTTCGTATTCTTTAATTAATAACATACAATTCACACATCTTTCAATAATATAAATAGAAATTTATAAATTACTGACCTATCACTCTATACCAAATTGGCCACTGAAATGTATAAGTTTTGTATATATTTGTCAACTCTTTACTTTCACTTTGGATGCCAACTTCTTAGTAATTTGTTTGGCCTTATATACATATTTCACCTGCAAATATGATTCAGCAACTGCCTTAATTAACTAATTCAAGTGATTATCAGTCGTACATGTGGCCAGCTAAAGTAGAAAATATGTATTTGTGGGCATAATATATTTACACTGATATTATTATTTTGCTACAATCTACCCTCTCCAAAGTGGTGCTGGACCCTCTTTCCCTAAACAGTTTTTCTGATGTAATACATATATCAATTACATCATCAGATGGATACACCAAGTTTACTCTGTCTTTAAGTTTTACCAAGGAAAGAATATGTTTATCAGTCTTGTCTGAGTTTAGGACAACAATGTATGGTTCACAATACAAGGACTTCATTAACATATATATCAAATCCTGCTATATATAAAACTATCTTATTTATACACTTTGAGAGGTGAGACTGACTTGGAATATACATGTATTCCTCTGACTCTTCATTAACAGAATCAGATAATATCCTACTTTTCAGAACAGAGTCATTGATTACCTAAAGAGAAATATTATTTTTAATATTTCTAACACACTTGCTTGACACACTTAAAATTGGAACAGAATCCAATGGTATGCATTTCCTTGGAATAATAGGCATGGCCAAGTAACCGATCATCCTAACTAGGGAGGCAAAATGAATAATGCAGTATTTAATGATACATGTAATGCCAATTACAGTTACACTGAGAAGGATGCCAACTCTTATATTGTAAATATCATGAAGTCGGAAAAAGAAAAATAACTGAATTATTGTTGTATATTCAAAACCATGACATTTTCAACCTTAGTGATGGGTTGGTGATGGGTCTCACAAACGTAATCCCTTAATGAACTTCCTAATTGATAAATGGGTCCCTCCCTAAGTAACACACAAACACAGCCGTTTATTAATTTGTTTGGTGACCCTCCCTCACACGTAAACATATTTTACCACACCCAGATTGTACACACACATACACAAGCACACGCACACACACACACACACGCATAGACATACACATGACATACTTTGATAACTGCATAAAAAGGAACTGCTTTACTGTATAATATGTTATTTCTTCACTCTGTCCTGACCACTGAAGATAGTGGTAGTGTTCACCCAAACTGTTTAGTGACAATATATTTCATTGTCTGCAGAATGTATGAATTAATCACCTTTTGGGTGACATAAGTCATGGCCAGATTAATAATTAAGGAGCGGCTGGCGAGCTTCTTGCCAATCCCAATATGACTGACCTGACCTCACTTTTCTGACCGCGGGTCGTCTCCTCCTATTCTAGCTCCATGGGTGAGGCAGGTTAATGTGCTGGAGGGTGGGTAGGTAGGTAGGTGGGTGGTTTGAAGGTCTGTTGGTTTTGCTAATATCTTGGGGAAGAACCTTGTGATGGATGCCAAATCTTAACCTTTTTTTATACTGCCTGAAGCAACACTAACCATTACGTTTCTTCCTAGATGGTGTGGAGATTTTGACACTCTGTTGAGAATAATATACGGAAATGATAAAATAAATCTTTCGCTACTGACTTGTAACATCATCATAAAAATTGTTACATAGGATTTGGGGTCGTATTCCTTGTCCAGCCCATAAGACCAGAAATTCGGTCGAGTGTTGCATCCCCTCAAAATCTATATATACTCTTCTCGTGTGAACCAAATATATTAATTTGACTTTAGAGATAACTAAAAATATATTAATTTGACTTTAGAGATAACTAAAAATATATTAATTTGACTTTAGAGATAACTAAAAATATATTAATTTGACTTTAGAGATAACTAAAAATATATTAATTTGACTTTAGAGATAACTAAAAATATATTAATTTGACTTTAGAGATAACTAAAAATATATTAATTTGACTTTAGAGATAAATACAAATATATTAATTTGACTTTAGAGATAAATACAAATATATTAATTTGACTTTAGAGATAAATACAAATATATTAATTTGACTTTAGAGATAAATACAAATATATTAATTTGACTTTAGAGATAAATAAAAACATATTAATTTGACTTTAGAGATAACTAAAAAATATATTAATTTGACTTTAGAGATAAATAAAAATATATTAATTTGAATTTAGAGATAAATAAAAATGCCATCCTACAGGTATAGAGTATTTGAGGGCTTACAAAGGTACAGTAGCCAACCCTAAATTATTTATATATATTACGACCTTAGCTGGAGGCCATAATTTCCTGTATGACCAAAACACGTTCATGGCGTTCCAGGAAGGTTGGTACTGAACACGTCAACCTTTTTTTTTTTTCTGTCATTAGTGATGTTGGTGATGTGTAGGGGGAATGTCACGAAGTTTGGGTTGTGCTAAGAAGTTGTAAAATAAAAAAAGTTTTCTCGTTTATACAATTTAGGAGTAATACTTTCTCGTTGATTATTGTATAGTGTAATATTATAGTGTATATAGGCTACTGTTTCTTCCTGTAAGTTTAAGGGGAGATTCTTTTGTGGGTGTATTATGATGATTCCTCTAAATTATTCCACGAAACATATCACCTATTAGTACCATTGAGGGCGTCTGTTTTCTGGTATAAGTAGGAGGAATCAGTACCATACCCTTCCAATTTACCAATAAGGCAATCTTCCATTCACAAAACATGTTAAACTTTACCGTGGCACAGCATGAAGGAATCAATATTCACTCGTTCATAAAACAATTTATTTCATTTCCTTGCAATGAATGAAATAGAAATCTGTACTGAAAGAAATAGTCACCACATTTTTCTGATGGTGTGCACATTGATTATAATATTATACCATTATCATTCTGTCATCCCCAAAATCACCAAAATCATCACCCTCAACAAAACCTTACCTATACATCCATTGCCATGATTATTACCATTCCTTTTACCATTGTATTTAACACTTGTTGATCTGTTTCAGGTGAGTGTGACGATGGTGAACATGCTGGAGTCTGTGATGGTGAGTACGAGGAATATATTGAACAGTGTACAGTTGCCTCCAAAGAGTTCGAGACACTACCTGCTAGAGTCAAGCAGATAGTGTCTCGAAATATTTGGAGGCAACTGTACCTGTCATGGCAGTTTGAAACTTTACTAGCCTGTCTATCCACGAAAGAAAAGTTACCTGTAATGAGAACCACCGTAGTGTTTCCTAATAATGATAGTTTCCAGTGTTTACATCCCGGTGAATATTAAAAAAAAAAAATTATCGTGTTCCCAAGGCAAAACGTGTACAACAGCACAAGTTAAAACCGCTTTAGATCACACCTATCCCACTCTACCAACTTTAATTTTACACGCCCATCTGCCCCTTCTGCATTTTTGATGACACTAAAACTTGCAGTCCTTTCTCTCTCCCTTGATCCCCTTGCACTATCACGTATGTAGGACCTCAGGCTGAGCTCGACACACGCGTCTTTGTCTAGATTGGTTTTCAAGTAATTCATGACTACTGGACCGCACTGCACCAACACAGAGTGAAAAAAAAAATAGTGCTACTTTTGTGTGAGGTTCAAGTTCGTGGTGTTCCTTGATTTATCGTTGGTGAGGGAGGATACACAGAGATTGTGTTGAGGGATGGTCTCTGAGGGTGGTGGGTGTTGGGCGTGGGAGAGGTGGTGGGGAGAAGTAGCTAGGGTCGATGTGGGCGTGGGAGAGAGAGGTGGGTGGGAGTGGGTTTGCTGTGGGGGAGGTGGATAGGGGTTACCTCTCAGTGGGAAATAAAAGATGGATACGAGTGTGTGTTTGTACGTACGTGGGAAGGTGAATGGTAAAGATAGATAGGGGTGGGTGGGATCGAGTCTGGCTATAGGTACCGTACCATAAGTCGGGGTCTGGGAAAGAATTATATAAATTCTGAAAAAGTGGGTTAGGTAGAGTGGATAAGAGTTCCAGATAGACTAGAGTTTGGGAATTGGATGTAAATGGGCATCTTATGGGTGTTTAGATGTGGTCAGTGAAGATAGGTGGATAGTTGGGAGATCTTAGGACATGTCAGTGATGGCGGATAGGTGACGTAAGGTGTAAGTGACGTAAGGTGCAGATAAGGCGAGGTGTCGAGGTGTTTGTGTATGGTTAGGAGCAAGGGTAGGAGTAGGTGGCTAAGTAACGTAGGTGTAGACGGTGAAATCTTAGGTACCGTACTGGTGTGATAGATGGGAGAGGGGTTACAGGGATACTATACAGGTTTTAGTGTGGTATAGTGGGTGATATAGATGATTTAAAATGTAGGTGTATAAAAAATTAGCTGACGGAGGATATATATTGTACATGAGTGTATAATGGTAGGAGGCATAGCTAACCTTAAATATAGGTAGCAGTGCCAGTGTAAGTGAATAAAGTTGGAAGTAATGAAGGTGCAGTAAGGCATAAATAATGACCACTGACACTTGGTACCCGGTGGTGATGGTTGCAATGGTGGTAGATAGTGGTGGTATGTGTGGTAGTTGAATTTATTGTGGTGGTAGTTATAATGCTGCGTGGGCTTACTCGGTCGTTTGGAGGTAGCTTAAAAGGGGGATTGTTTTGTGTTGGTAATTCTGGAGCAACTGAATCCTCCAAACTATTCCAAACAACAGAACACCCTTATTTTTGCTCACCTGGTCCTGTTTCCTGTCATACTTTGGAGGAATCAACGCACTCCAATCTAACAAAAAAAAAAGAACTACCTCCTTAACTAACTCGGCCACTCCCTTTGCACTCCTTTTATCTTTTGACGTTCCTAACTAACTTTAGATTAAGATTGGTTTATTGCCTTGAATTATGTATTGATATATAATTATGCTCTTCATGGATACCCAGTTCCGGCTCACCTAATAAGATATCCGTGGAATACTTAATGTGTGTGTGTGTGTGTGTGTGTGTGTGTGTGTGTGTGTGTGTGTGTGTGTGTGTGTGTATGTGTGTGTGTGTGTATGTATTTGTGTGTGTGTGTGTGTGTGTGTGTGTGTATGTATGTATGTATGTATGTATGTGTATGTTTGTGTGTGTGTGTTACTGATTCCTCCATATTGTATCAACTATCAAGACACTGACGATGAAAAAAATACTTTGGGGAAGCTGATTGTATACATATATAGTCCCCTGCAGGTTGGAGAAGTTTGTCTGTATATATAGTCTGCCTGGCCACTCCTAGTCATCAACAACACACTGTAATGATAAGCCTGATGATGAACTAAAGGGACGCTAATGACGAGACTTTGTTTGTAAAATACAGTCAGGTTGTTGTTATCTTGTCCATAAACAAACTCATGATAAGAAAATCGGGAGCAGGATTTTTTAATATTTTTTTGTTGTTGCTGGAAGTTATGTAATATAGAAAATGGATGCTTGCAGAAAGTTTATACGCATAGATTAGGTTCAGTTTTTATAGGAGGGTTGTAGTTGTAATATATTCCCCATAATACCTTGTAAGAAAGTTATTACACCAGGGAAGCAATGTTATATAACTTTCTTGCCTTCAGTGACACACACACACACACACACATACACACACACAGGAGGCCGCTACTGTAATCACCAGGAAAGTGAGATTTACGACCATACCGACGCATATCGACCCAATATATTGCCCCTCCCCTCCCCTCCCCTCCCGCTTTGGTATGTTCTCCCCTTCTGATATATCCCTCTGTGGTATACGGTACTCTATACTTCCCCTTCTGATATATTCATCCCACCTCAAACACTCCCTCTTTGTATATCCCACCTTTCTTATTCTCTCCTCCCTCATATAATATATATATACACACAGTATATATAGCCCCTTTCACTGTGCTATATCCCCCCCACGTCTTGTACTTGCCCTCCCCCATGATATATCCCGTCATAAATGTGAGGAATAGTATCCCTCGCCTGACACTAGAATTTTTTACGACGGCAACAGGAGCGGGGAATTATAGATCGAGACAGGCAAGATGAAGGATAGAGATCGAGCTGGGGACTGTGGAGGGGGTGTGGGGTGAAGGGGTGGGGTGGGGTGGAGGGGGTGTGGGGTGGAGGGGTGTGGGGTGGAGGGGCAACTGTAGCTTTAGTGTCTGTGTGTGTGTGGTTTTTTTTTTGCTTAACGGTACAATATATAGAGCTAACTGGCTGACCACGCCCCTCATACCTGGTTGTCTTCTGCTGAATGTATTTTTTTAAGACTGTAACAACACGCCCCAGGAATAATGGCCGGTCGACTTTTGAGACTCGTGGTTGAGTTATATACACACCAATGTTTTCCCTCTTCTTAGCTAATGGTGTACACACTAAATTTAGGCACTTTCCTTATCGCTCGTTGGCTGGCTCGTCGATCAATGCTTTAGTACAGCAAGTGGGGCATTGTAGGATGTAATGGATGGAGGGAGAGACTCAAATCGGATATGATAAGTATATACTGTAGTTGGTGTTTACATTCTGGGTTCATAGCTGATGGTATGTATTGTGATCCAACTTCTTCTTAGTGCTGCATGGTTGGACTGGTTGCAACTCTCTGGTGACGTCTATTCTAAGGGGATATTATTCTCTTGTTGATAAATTGGAAGGTCTCTGATTTCCTCCTAACCATACCAGAAAACAGACGCCCTTAATTTATGGTACTCTTGGGGGAACTGTTTCGTGGCACAGTTTGTAGGAATCAGACACCTTCCAATTCATCAACAAAAGAAATCTTCTCTTAAGTAGGTTTTTACTCTCTTGGTGCTTCAAATTTGACTATTGACTTAACTGTGCATCTCTCCTCGCATCATCCTTTTCCTCCTCTCTCCTTTACCCTCCATTCCATTTGTATTATTTATATAGTGTTTTTTTTTCTGTCGACTCCTGCTCCTCCATATCGTCATCACCCCAAACCATTATTACGTCCCTCTTATCATCACACCTTCCCTCTCCTCATCACACCTTCCCCAAGTCTGTCTACCCATACACACCCTTTTCCCTCCCTCTCCAATTAATCCTATCTTCCCTCTCTCTGTCTCTTGCTAATCCCTCCCCCCATACCTTATCTATCCTCTATCAGTCCACGTCGCATTCTCCCTCTCATCATTTTGTCGGGCAGATAACCAGAGGGTCGTGTGCATCATCTCCACGTTATCCTCGTCAGCTTGCAAATGTCGAGAGATTATATAGAATGGTGGTGGAGGGAGTAGATGCGATGGAAAAGAGAGTATAGAAGAGGCAAGAGGATGGAGGAGGGAAAACTGTAGAAAGGGTGAAAATAATAAGAGAGGGATTGGAGTAAAGAGAAGAGAGTGTAAGAAAGAGAAATGATTGAAAAATGTGGAGATGTATAAAGAGATGGTCAAACGGGTACATCCATACTGTAACCATAAGAATACCTGCCTTCTGGACTCGATGTGTTTGTTGTATATAAACGAACCAACACCGATAATCACAAATGGCGTTCACATTGAGGTGTCCATTGTGCCATTACCTTATCACAGAGAATGGAGGAGGGGGGGAGGGGAAGGGGGCGATATTTTTTCCCGTGTCTAAAATTAGAGGACAAGGGTGTTGGCCCGTCAAAGTGTTCCTGGTTAATATAACACACACACACACACACATGCACACACACACACACACACACACACACACACACACACACACACACACACACACACACACACACACACACACACACACATACCTCATTCTGGGAAGTAATTTTCATATCTGAATGAATATCAAGTATAATAACTCGAATTTTTGTGCAGTATAAGAAAAATGTAGCTTACCGTATACCAATAGATATTAATACCTGTACTTAGTTTTGGCTATTGAACTGACATTTTTTCAATACTATAATATGCGGCTCTTGTGTCCGTCTGTTTTCCTTCCATTATTTTTCATGTTTTGGTTAGTGCTTCATGTACTGTATTGTAGATATAGGATGTATAGTCATTACAGCTGTCCTGAAGGGAAAGAGTCAAAGTGTTAAGTTGTGTGGGATAATGTTACGACACTTATTATGGGTTCATCATTCATGTTTTTAATATTTTTTCGTCTTGCATTATCTGATTTATACCGTACATATAACTGTACATACATTCATACTGTACATATAACTGTACATACATTCATACTGAGCATATATCTGTACATACATTCATACCGTAGATATAACTGTACATACATTCATACTGTACATATATCTGTACATTATACACTATTACTTGCTATGAAATAATAGAAGACAATATCAGCATTTTTAGGTCAGAAAGAATGTCAGTATATATTGCCATTCACTCGTGCAGCACCAAGGTTGACTTTTAAAACGGAAATGAAGAGTTGTGTTGGCGGTGATGAAGTGCACTGTGTATGTTTATTATTATTATTATTCTTTGGTGTGTGTTCCACTTTCTGAATATGCCAAATGAACTTCATATAAGGATTATGTATATATTTTTACGCTTAAGAAGCCAAGTGCATCTTTCATATCCCCTCTATCCCAATCTTTCTAACATGCCACCCCTCCCCTCCCCTCCCCTCCCCTCCCCTAATTGTGACATACCCCCACCTTCCCTACCTGTCTAATGTGCACCCCCCCCACACCTCCTGCATGTCCCCCTCCATGCCCCCCCACCCCCACTCCCTGCTTGCCCAACCAACCTGTGAATCTTTTCTGATATTGTTTACTCACTCCTCCAACCCTTGACCTTTCGACCCAGGCTTTGAAGTCAAGACTATTAATTCAGGGCCCCTCAAGTCTCCTTCATTCCTCTCAGCTCTACATCATATCCTTAACATGCTTACTTTTTTCTTATAGGGCATGTGAGTTTCTGAAGCAAGGGGCATTTTTATTACTATAGGTTCGAATCCCACCACCCAGCCTTGCCATTATTGCTTCGACTTTGCAATGCATGGACCTGTGTGACTTTTTGGAATTATCATGTTTTCCAGCGTGTTGTTTTCCTTGGCTGACTTTTACTGACCTTACTGGCTGCTTACGTGATGTCATAATAGTTCCCGGTATATACACTGTGATGGATGTCGCCTGTTTTGTCTGGCTTGCCTCATCCCTCCTCACATCTATCTGACGTCATAATTATCTGGTGTCTCCTCTCACACATTCTCTTAACCCATGATGACGTCACGGCTCATCTCTCTTGTGTTTAGCCCATAGTGTATACGATGCAGTGGTCGTATAATAGGTCCTTAAGGGTTGAGTATACTTTTGGTACATTGGAGTGCCTTGATTCCTCCAAAATATGCCAGGAAACAGGACCAGATGGAAAAAAATAAAGGCGTCCTGTTGCTTCGAATAGTTTGGAGGAATTAGTTGCTCCAGATTTGCCAACACTGTACTTCCCCCTTAAGAGGAAAGTATCCCTTAAGGGTGTGTGGGAATAGGGGGACAGGCTTGCCCACCAAACTCTGCTATAAAACACATCCCTTATTTGTCTCATACTGGGGGGATTCTGTTTCCTAGCATAATTGGAGGAATCATTAAGCACTCCGATACCCAGACATAAACTGACCCCAGCCTTAATTAAATGTGTCGATGTAAATAACAACAACAACAACAACAGTAAGTGCGTTGACTCTCCCTTCCCTGGCCCGGTGACGTCAAGGTTGTGTTGTGTTGTGTTGTGTTGTGACGGTAGGAACACTGACTCACCTCTGACGTCATCCATGGCCTGGGCGACGACGCTGATGTAGTGTGATATCCTTATGTTGTGAAGCCACTCTACGTCTTCTAGCCTTTCCCTCATTCATCGTCATTTCTTTCCTCATTTCTTCTTTCTCTCTTTTTTTTTAATTCGATTCTTTTCTGCTGTATCTTCATCTTTTGCCTCTATCCCTTCCTCTACGTCTTCTAGGCTTTCCCTCATTCATCGTCATTTATTTCATATCTTCTTTCTCTCTTTTTTTTTAATTTGATTCTTTTCTGCTGTATCTTCAACATTTACCTCCATCCTTTCCTCCCAATATTTTTTCGTCTTCCTCCTCCTCCCTCATTTTTCTCTCCTGGTCATCGATACCTTTATCATTTACTCTTGCTTTTTCTCCTCCAACCTCCTCACCCCCATCTCTTTTACCTCCTCCTCCTCACCCCCATCTCTTATACCTCCTCCTCCTAACCACCATTTCATTTACCTCCTCCTCCTCCTCACCCCACTCATCATTATCGTCATCATCATCATTATCATCTCTTCCATCTCACCTCTGCTTATTTCACGTCATACCATATTCATCTCTGTAGGTATAGTAGGAATGCCAGCGTGTAGGATTTATATACGGTGTGGCCTCTCTCTCGTATTTACTGCCAGGCCTTATGTACCGCCTCTTGTTTTATTGCTCTCTTGGTGTGAGTGTCGATTTGTTTTCTTTTGTTATTTCTTATTCATTGTTGGGGTTCGTCATCCTTTTTTCCTTTCTTCCTTCCTTCCTTTCTTTCTTTCTTTCTTTCTTTCTTTTTTTCTTTCTTTTTTTCTTTCCATCTATCCATCCATCCATCCATCCATCATTCATTCCTTCCTTCCTTCCTTCCTTCCTTCCTTCCTTCATTCATTCATTCCTTTTGGTTACAATATCCCATTACAATATTCCCTTTATCCCTTATTTTTCTTCCTTCCATATTCTCCTTGCCTTATTCCCTCCCTCCCTATTATGTTTTTCTTTGCCTCTCTCCCTTCATTCCTTCCTTCCTTCTGCTGCTTCCTGTATTAATCTTCCTTTACACCATCAGTTCCTTTTTTTTTAATTTATTGCCTTTTTGCTCTTCCAATTCCAATATAAATCAACAGTGTGCATCTTGGTTTTCTTTTAAGGAACCTGTGATCGTGTATGAGAATTGGAGGCTTCTGTTGATTTCTTCTGTCTATGCCACGAAACAAAATCCTTCCATGTAGGTGGTGTTTCGTGGCCATATTTGAAGGACTCATTTACCTCCAATTATTTTACTACATCACAGGGTCCCTTAAGGGGGTGTGGGGGATAGGGGGGGGTTGGGGGTGCGGGAATAGGTGGAGAGAGGTAGAAAGCCTGTCCCCTATTCCCCCACCCCTTAAAACTCCCCCAAACCTGTCCCCTACTCCCGCACCCCCCCACCACCCCATGCCTGTCCCCCTACTCCCGCAACCTCAAAAACCCTGTCCCCCTACTCCCGCAATCCCCCAAGCCTGTCCCCCTATTCCCGCACCCCCTTAACGGTATGTCAATGCGGCCTCCAAGAAGCTGCCAACCATGTAATCGTCTCCTTCCTTCCCTTTGCTAATATATTACTACTATTGTTTTATTTTGTACTGTTTAGTTACATGGGGTTTGTGTATTATTGTATAGTGTATTTGTGGATTTTTTTTTTTTTTTTGTATAGTACCTGAACATTTTTATTTCCTTTAGTAAAAATATATCTCTAATTCCAAGAAGCTTTTTTTTTTTTTTTTTCATAATGTCCTCATTCCTGAAGAGTCATTCATATATTTAATGAGACTTTAGATTCCAAAAATGTTCAAGACTTGTTTGTATATTCATTTTCTAACCGGATATTTTCCAGAGTGCTTCATTTATAGAAAACATTTTATTGTTAAATGTTGAACTTTCCAGAGTGCTTCATTTTTATAGTAAACATTTTATGGTTAAATGTTGAACTTTTCTCAATCCTCTTGGCAAACTTCCCCCTCGGCACCACCACCACCGCCTCCTCCTCATTCTCTCCTTGACTCCACAGTATCATCATCATAATAATCTGCTGTCACACTCTTCTCTTTTATTGCATCATCAGGGGTAGGACCTATATATAATGAGGATGAAATGTCCACAGGGAAGACATAGTGGAGTGTGTGTGTGTGTGTGTGTGTGTGTGTGTGTGTGTGTGTGTGTTGTGTGTGTACAGGATGATAAACTGTAGTAGGGGTAATGTCGTGTATGTATCGGATGAAGAAGGAGAAGGAGGAGGAAAACAGAAAGAACAGGAGTAGACAAAAATAAAAAGGATGTACAAGAAAATGAGAAGTATAGGATGGTACCAGTAAGTGTTTGTTTATGTGGCGTATCCCGTTCATTTCCTTTTCGTATTCCCCATAGATAGTGAATGGGTAAATAAATAAATGGTGTAGCTACCATGGTTTGGAAAGTTTTTTTATGGTGTATGTAGCCACTCGGGGGTTGGTTGCTTTCCAATTCCCCTTATTTGGAATACCACAGAAAGCGATAAGGTAAATGGGTAGTATATAGTCATTATTATTATTATTATTATTATTATTATTATTATTATTTATTATTAGTGTTTGCAATTTATGAAAAACCCAATTCATTCCTCCAAACGGTATCAAGAAACAGAGTGCCATAATTACGTTTGTATGACCTGTTTTATGATACAGTTTGGAGGAATCAGTAGCCTCCAATTTACAGAAAGGTTTTTTACTACGGTATACGTCAGTGATGTATGGGACATGTCTCCTTGTGTATACAGCATAATACACTATTATATATTTCATGCTTCTCTCTCCCTATTATCCTACTCTATATTGTCATCAGGGATAAATGATAGACGTAGCAAGTTAGTCAACAGTGAGGACAGAGAGGGTCAAGACGAGTATTATTGATGTAACACTAGGAAAAAGACTTATTATATGTTGATGTTAGTTAATGACTGTTTGTTTGTATAGATGATGGTGTTGGTAAATGACTGTTTGTTTGTATAGATGATGGTGTTTATTAATGAGTGTTTGTATGTATATGTGATGGTGTTGGTAAATAAGTGTTTGTATAGATGATGGTTTTGGTTAATGACTGTTTGTTTGTATAGATGATGGTGTTGGTAAATGACTGTTTGTTTGTATAGATGATGGTGTTGGCAAATGACTGTTTGTATGTATAGATGATGGTGTTGGCAAATGACTGTTTGTATGTATAGATGATGGTGTTGGTTAATGACTGTTTGTTTGTATAGATGATGGTGTTGGTTAATGAGTGTGTGTTTGTATAGATGATAGTGTTGGTTAATGAGTGTGTGTTTGTATAGATGTTAGTGTTGGTAAATAAGTGTTTGTTTGTATAGATGATAGTGTTGGTTAATGACTGTTTGTTTGTATAGATGATAATGTTGGTTGATGAATGTGTGTTTAGCTTTTAGAAAAGTTGTCTTCTGATGCAGATGTACGGTATATATTGTTCGTATCCTATTTTATGGTGATGTCTATATTAATGTTTGTCTTGGCATCTCGTGTCTGGTGTCGTTGTTCCTCATCATAATATTTTTCTATAATATTGTTTAGTGACGGGGCATTTCTGGAGATCTTGTTCGTTTTGTAATGTTGTTTGTTGTCTGTTGTTTGTACTGTATATTGGAGTAGCTGTTTTGGTTTGATACTCTAGTCTAGTGTTTCCTGTTGTAAAGCGTTTGTTGTAGTCGTATTTTTAGTTCAGGTGTTTGTCTATGTCGTGTTTTATGGTGTAGATCGTGTTTGGGATGCTAATGTTTGCTTCAGTCGAGTTTTTTTTTTCAGTGGTGGTGGTGGTGAAGGATGTATTTTTATCATCATTTCTTTTATCGTCATTTCTTTCTTCTCTGGTGTAGGTTGATTAATGTTTTGTCTTGTGCACCGAGGTTGTTGTATTCTGGTGAAGGTTTGGTCAGCGTTTGATAACAGTGTACGAGTCGAGTTGTTTTCACGGCGCCTTATATGTTGTGTACCACCGCCCCCTCCCTCACTCTCACCTTTCATTCATTCCTCCCTCCCTCTCTCGCCCCCATCCAGCCTCCCCTCCCCCACCCCCACCTCCCACACCGTCCGTCGCTTTCTCTCACCTCCATCCCTCGTCCTCTTCCCCACTTCCCTCTTCTACTTCCCCACCTCCCTCTACCCCTTGCCGATCTCCCTCTTCTATTTCCCCACCTCCCTTTTCTACTTCCCCCATCCCTCATCTACTTCCCCACTTCCCTCTTCTACTTCCCCACTTGCCTCTACTACTTCCCCACCTCCTTCTTCTTCTACTTCCCCACCTCCCTCACTTCTCACTTCTTTCATTCATTCATTCATTCATTTCTTACCCACTTCCAGCGCACCACACCATCCCATTATATCATACATTATTATCTTACCTCTCTCGTCCCCCTTCCCCTCCCCCCCTCCTCCCTGACTCAGAGTGGGGCCGATATGAGGGACGGTCAGTATCAGGTGCCTCCCTCCGCATTTGGTCGAGCGGCCTGATAACCGGACAATGGAGGAAACGCGTAAAAATGGCCAGTGTTTTTCTGCGGGACTAAACGCTCGCCCCGGTGCATACGAATGGGCCGAACATGTGCTTACGTTGCCTCCTTTTATGCCGGCCATTGTGTGGGGATGGATGTTCAGTCGAGGATCAAAGTTTCGCCTCGTCTCGCCTCGCCTCCTGTTCTTCGTTAGGTCGTTAAATGTTTGTGTTTTTACTTGAAGAGAGTGTAATTTTTTTTTTTATTATTATTATTATTCCTCTGCGCTCATACATGTAAACACAAGTAATTATTTTAAACCCTAGTTGATTCAGGGTATAATTGTATTCGAATACATAAATGGATTAGTGGAGCAGAACGTTTATTACCCAAACTATACATATAATATTTGTGTTTGTATGTATCTTCGTATGTATTTATACCTGTTTATATACTGTATAATATTAGGAAAATCATACACAATAATATATATTTGGTACATAATTATGGATTTACATCGTATGTATAGACTGAATTTACTTGAGTCACATGAATGAGTGTGTGTGTATTATCAGTATCAATTGAGTGTGTGTGTGTGTGTATTATCAGTATCAATTGAGTGTGTGTGTGTGTGTATTATCAGTATCAATTGAGTGTGTGTGTGTGTGTGTATTGTCAGTATCAATTGAGTGTGTGTGTGTGTGTATTATCAGTATCAATTGAGAGTGTGTGTGTGTATTGTCAGTATCAATTGAGTGTGTGTGTGTGTATTATCAGTATCAATTGAGTGTGTGTGTGTGTTATCAGTATCAATTATTAATATATATGTGTGTACCATACAGAAGAGGTTTACATTCGTGGATATTATAAGACCTACACAAACAGTTACCAATACATGAATGAATGAATGAATGACGTGATATACAATACAGTTACCAGCAGCTGATCCAAGGTATTATCTCATGACCAACTTTTAAAATCAACCAATTAAATTATATTGTGAAGAGTTGAGTTTATTCGACCACCCACAGTGAGTCGGTGTATAAAAACAAAAGATCACCGCATGAGAAGCCTATAATTATCTAGAGCTCACAGTTGTCAAATAATTAGACAGCTCCTTGTGTGGCTTTTGATTTCATAAACTCGTATACTCTTAAAGGGAGGAGGGTACAGAGTTGGTAAATATGGAGCAACTGAATCCTCCAAACTATTCCAAGCAACTGAACAAACACCATTATTTTCGTTCCTCTGGTCCTGTTTCTTGGTATACTTTGGAGGAATCAAGGCACTCCAAAGTACCAAAAATATACTATCCCCTTAAGGGAGGAGGAATCTCTCGTTGGTAAATTGGAAGGTAGTATACTGATTCCTCCAAAATTATGCCAGGAAACAGACGACCCCAGTGTACCTAATAGGGGATTTGTTTCGTGTTATATAATTTGGAGGAATCACCAGGTCATCCCTTCACCAACTATAGATTCCTTCCTCCCTTATTTAAGTATTGGCTATCGTTGGTCCATCATATATTATGGTTTCAGTCACCAGGCGTCAGTTGCTTGCAGTTATGTCGATTGGAAAGGTTGTGTGTGCTGTAGTAAAAAAAGAAATTGGAGGTGTGTGTGTGTGTGTGTGTGTGTGTGTGTGTGTGTGTGTGTGACATAATCCGGGTGTGGTGGTGGTGGTGGTGGTGGAAATAACTCTGTGGCTGCATCACCGGTTTTTCAATAGATGGAAGTTCAAGATAGTTCTGAGAAGCACCAGCCAGTAGTAAATGACACGAGTGTTGAGGAAGGGAAGGGCAAAGAAAGAGATTGTCTGTCCCTGGCTAATATACCAAAACCTTGAGAAGGATATACTGAGTGAGAAGTTAATTATAAGTGATGATGAGGATATTCCCTGGTCTTCCCTGTGTTGGTAGCCTTCATCTCTGTCCTTAGTCGAGTGTATCTCTCCTGTCTTAATTGTCTGTTTAGGCTTCTACAGTTTCATCTCTCTAATTATTAAGCTATCAAAACCTTTATTATATTTCACATGTTTCTATTTTATCTATTTATTTTGGAATCTACTTCTGTGTCTGTGTGTATGTGTGTGTGTAGTTAATCAATCATTAACATTCATTGTGTGTGTGTGTGTGTCCTATTGTCTCTCTACTATAGCCTGATACTAGCTCTTCTCTCTATCTGTCTGTCTCTTGTATCTATATCCCAATATCCTCCCCCTTCCCTTTCTCCTTCTATCACCCCTTTCTCCTCACCCCTTTTTCTTCTCTACTTCTTTCCTCGTCTTCCTCCCTTTTCCTTCTCTCACCCCTTCTCCTCTCACCCCTTCTTCTCTCACCCCTTTTCCTCCTCTACCTATTCCCTCGTGCTCCTCCCTTCACCCTACCCACGCTATACTCTGATTTTGTGAGTCCGTATTAGGCAGGTAGAACTGAGGGTTGTACAGGGGACAGGGTTAATTGTTTGCCTCTTGATGACACCTTTCTAACTCACACTTCACCTCTCTCTCTCTCTCTCTCTCTCTCTCTCTCTCTCTGTGTGTGTGTGTGTGTGTGTGTGTGTGTGTGTGTGTGTGTGTGTGTGTGTATGTGTGTGTGTGTGTGTGTGTGTGAAAGAGAGAGAGTGAGATAGGAGGTGGGAGATAGTTGTGTGTGTGAGAGAGAGAGAAAGGAGGTGGGAGATAGTTGTGTGTGTGTGTGAGAGAGAGAGAGAGAGAGAGAGAGAGAGAGAGGAGTCGAAAAATAATAGAATGGATAAAAATAAAGAGAAGGAATAATAAGAGTCAAAGATGATGGAGAAAACAAGGAACGATGGAGGGAGTGAAGGAGGTAACAGAGACATATACTCGTGTCAGTCAGGCGCGATTCTTCTCTCTGATACACACACACACACACACCCATCCTTAGTTTGGCTCCCTCCCTTAAGGTGATAATTCGTTCGCTTTTTGTTACATTGGAGTACCTTGATTCCTCCAAAGTATATGCTAGGAAACGGAACCAGAATAGCAAAAAAATAATGGTGTTCTGTTGCTTGATGGTGTTCAGTCTTCCATCTTTTTTTTTTTCGTTAACCCTCTCCTTTTCAACACTGTTATTTACCTTCTTTACACCGCCCTATATATCTTCCCTAAGCCTCCCTCAGCACTTTCCTCCCAAAATCATAGCTCCATTCTCCATTCTATCTTGCTTTCCTTTCATTGTTAACTCCCTTCTCCATTCTATCTCACTTCCTTTTCATATGTTTTCCCCCTTCTCTATTTTATTTCCTTTCCTTTTTAGTTCTAACTCCCTTCTTCATTCTATCTCACTTCCATTTCATAATTTTCCCCCTTCTCTATTTTATTTCCTTTTCTTTTTAGTTCTAACTCCCTTCTCCATTCTGTCTCCCATCCCTTTAATAATTTTTAACCCCTTCTTCATTCTATCTCTCTTTCCTTTCATTTGTAACTCCCTTCTCCATTCTATCTCTCTTCCCTTTCCTCCCCTCTTCACCTCACACTGTTCTTACCATCATTTTGTTGTACTCTTCTGTGTTGTTGTTAGTATCACCTCCTCTCTCTCTCTCTCTCCTGCTGCTATATACCATCTAGTCATCCTATTTATCAGCCAAAGTTAACTAAGGTTGCCCCGTCGTCGTAACTCACCGCAAACAGCCCAGCAAGCACTCGGAGGCCTCTTGTTGTCGTTTGTCTTCCATTGTCGTTCTGGTTTCTCGTTGTTTTCGTACCCACTCGGCGTCTTTTCATTTGCTGTTCCCCTGCTCATTCTCTCTTGGTTTTCATTCCTCTTTATCTCTTTTTTTTTCTGTCGATTCCTCATTTTCATTCCTCTTCTACTCCACTTCCATATCCTTTTCTCTCCCTCTTTCTCTTCTCTCCCTCTTTCTCTTCTCTCCCTCTTTCTCCTCTCTCCCTCTTCATCACCTCTATTCTCGTTTCATCCTCCCTTACTACTACTCTCCCTTCATTTTTTTGTTTTTTTTTCCTGACCTTATGGTGTGTTCACTGTTTGCTGTTCATTTGCATATATATGTATTTTCCTTTTAATTAACTACCGTATCTATGCATTGCCACTCGCCTTCATGTTCAGGAAAAACTCGTAAGAAAAAGAACCACCAACTATACTGAGAAAAGAGTAAAAAATAAAGTTTTGGCATTGATAGTGATTAGGATGATTAGAGCGAGTTAAAAAAAAATGAAGGAGCTGTGTTTTGGAAGCTTTCACCTCACTTGTTTTTCAGTTAGTCCCTCATCATCAGTCTAGCCTCGTATACTGTTTGTATTGGGGTGCCATCTTTTGCCACACACACACACACACACGTTTCGTCCCACCCTTATCTCCAGTCACCCAACCCTCCTCTTGTCTTAAACATTCTGACCACACCAAGCCATATGCTGACTCTGCCTTGTCCTTCTGTGCAAATTTTCTCCTTTACATATTGATTGATTCCTCTGCCTTCACTTATTAGCCTATCATACCATGCACCTAGTACATCCCAAGTGAAATATACTTGTCCCAATTGAGTAACCAGTGTCTATTATCAGGTACTTGCTTTTATTACCATCCTCAATACGGATTTCTGCCCCTGATGTCTCCTATTTTGCACTAATGCACTTGATATTGGGAGAAATTGACCATCTTTCACTTGGGCTATACCACCCATTCATGTGTCAAACTGTACATACTTTTCTTTTCATAACTGTTTTCTGAGAACCTTCCATAGGCTATATTCCGTCCCAGTCATACTTCTGCACTCTGGTTTAGCTTCTCCTTACCTTCCTTACCTTCCTTCCCTTGCCTCCTCCCCTACATTTCTCCTAGTTTTCCTTAATCTCTTCCAAAGTAGCTGCCTTCCCAAATTCTTACCTTCTATTAATTCTGTCTTCTTCTGCATCCTCTCTTCACTTTCTCTTGTTTCCATTCCTTCATGTCTCGTGTCTCAAGAATATTTTCATACTCTATAAACTCTCCACGTCGTTCAATCGTGTGTCTATCTTCTTCTTCATTATTTATCTTCCCTAACCTATTATACTCCTTCCTTACCCTCTGTATAAACTTCCCCCCTCAATATCCCTCGGCCCAACCTTCACCTAGCCTATATTAGCTCCTGTCCTTCACAATCCCCCCTCCACTAACTCTCTCTCTCTCTCTCTCTCTCTCTCTCTCTCTCTCTCTCTCCACGTTGTTTATATCCGATAAATCTGTCTACCGTGAGTGATTACACGCGTAGTTATAGGTCACACACACACACACACACACACACACACACACACACACACACACACAATGGTTGACGGATGTAAGCACCGACAATAGGAGGAAAGTTTTATTTATATAACCATTACCTGCACATTTGGCGATACCAAAGCCTAGTAGTGGTAAATATATGAATGTCATTAGCCAGAAAATATATAGGATGATTAATTAAAGCAGACAGAGGCTTGGACAGTACTTTTTTTTATTTAATTAACTACCTTTCACAATGAATCAAAGTAACAATATAAATAAAAAAAAACATTGAAATGACTAGGAAATTACCCGGAGATTGGTTCATATATTTTTGTCTGTAACTGTACGTCAGCTGATTAAATAATAGTAAATAGAATTAGAATAAATGGGTTGATAGAGTAACAGGATAACCATGCAGTGACTGATACTGAAGACTCCCAGTGCTTTATGACAGTCAACATTAGCAATGATGTGGCCACTGACCCCTTGGTATATGTCACGAGGTTAACCAGCAGGAGGGACAAGGACATACATGGACATACAAGGACATACATGTAGGTGTGGATAAGTTGGAGTGGCACTGAGGGAAGGGAAGGGTAAATGAGGAGGGTAGGGTAGAAGAGGGTAGGGTAGGGTAGAGGAGGAGGGTAGGGTAGATGAGGGTAGGGCAGATGAGGATAGGGTAGAAGAGGGTAGGGTAGATGAGGATAGGGTAGATGAGGATAGGGTAGATGAAGGTAGGGTAGCTGAGGGTAGGGTAGATGAAGAGTGTATAGGGTAGATGAGGAGGGTAGGGTAGATGAGGGTAGCGTAGGGTAGATGAGGGTATAGGGTCAATGGAGATGGACATTGATGGACGGGGGGTGGGGCACTGACAGACAGGTAGGTGGGCGTATGCTGGGCAGGAGGAGGGGGGGGCGGTTTGGGGTTTGTGAGGGACGTGAGAGGGAGGGGAGGTGAGGTGAAGGATATGGGAGGGACAGTGAAGGAGAGGGAGAGGAGGGTTAGGATATAAAAAGTAAAAGATGATAATAAAAAAAAAACAGTGAGGGAGAGAAGGGTTAGGATATAAAAAGTAAAAGATAAAAATATAAAACAGTGAGAGGAGAGAGAGGGTTAGGATAAAAAAGTAAAAGATGATAATAAAAAAAACAGTGAGGGGAGGTAGAGGGTTAGGATATAAAAAGTACAAGATGATAATAAAAAAACTGAGGGGAGGGAGAGGAGGGTTAGGATAAAAAAGTAAAAGATAATAATAAAAAAAAACAGTGAGGGGATGGAGAAGGTTAGGATATAAAAAATACAAAATGATAAAAAAAACAGTGAGAGGAGAGAGAGGAGGGTTAGGATATAAAAAGTACAAGATGATAAAAAAAAACTGAGGGGAGGGAGAGGAGGGTTAGGATATAAAAAGTAAAAGATGATTAAAAAAACAGTGAGAGGAGGGAGAGGAGGGTTAGGATATAAAAAGTACAAGATGATAAAAAAAGAAAATCCAGAAAGGTAGGGGTATTCTAGCCAGGCGTCACAATATACCGGTACCGTTGGCAGAGGGACGTGAGCATATTGCTAAAATCTTCTTGACATGATACCACTCTCTTTCCATTCCTCCCTCCCTCCTTTCCTCTCTCTCTATGAATTAACTTAGCTAACACACACACTCTCTCTCTTTCTCTCTCTCTCTCTCTCACACACACACACACATGCACATACACAGACACAGACACACACATTTCCACCCATTTACTGAGAGAGAGAGACAAAAAAGGGAAAACACATTGCAAACACTACCCTACAGACGATAGATACCCTCCCTCAACAAACCATACCATCCCTCGGCCCCCATCTCCTTATCAGCTCCAATGGCCTCCCGATACTCCCCTGCTCATGCCATGGCGTTGTTATTGTTCTGCCACCACCATGCCACTTCTATACCATTGCCCATCCACTACCCTCCATGTGCCACCTCTATGCAACCCTCTTCCCACCTACCCTATATACCTGCCACTACTACCTAGCCAACCAACCAACCAACCATGCAGCCTCCTTTCAACCATCACCCCTTCACTTCCCTGACACCTACAACTGTTAACCTTCCTTCCACCTTCTTATACTACTCACCTGCCATCTCTCACTCACTTGCAACACCTCACTTTCCTCATCTCACTCACAAACAATTCCCCTCTCCCACCCTGCACTCGCCCCTCTGTTGCTGTTTATTGTTGTGTGGTTGTGGGCGGTGGTGGTGTTGGGTGCGGGCGGTGGCGTGGGCGTGGGGTGGGCGTCGGCTGGGCGGGGGCGGCGTGAAAGGGGTGTGGGCGGGGCCGCTCCTATTGTGTTTATATGAATGGGAACAATATTGACCCTCCCTTCCCTCCCCAAGGTCGTTGACGGGGGTGACAGCAGTGGTGGTGGTGGTGGGGGTGGTGGGGTGACAATGGTAGTGGTGGTGTTGTTAGTGGGAGGGTGGTGGCAGGAGTACGGTATTGATGTGGTGTTGGTAATGGGGGCAGTGGTGGTGATGAGTGGATGATGTTGTGGTAAGGTGTTGGCAATGTTAGTGGTGGAAGGGATGTAGTGTGGTAACAGGGTGGTGATATGATAGTGCATGTTTGGTGCCAGCTATAGAGAGGTAACGACACTGGTATCTGAATGGTAGTTGCAGGATAAATGTGAAGGTTGGTGACAGATAGCAGGTGACAATAGAAGGATACGTGAAAGGTGGTGGTAGCCTAAACGTATAAGTGTTAGGTTGGTAGGATAAGTGTTTGGGTTGGTAGGATAAGTGTTAGGTTGGTAGGATAAGTGTTAGGTTAGTAGAATAAGTGTTAAGTTGGTAGAAAAAGTGCAGTGTATTATCATAGGAAAATGTATGCAAGGGGTTAACAGAATGACGTGTCTCTTTTGGGCAGTTTGGTGGATTCCGCTACCTGACATGACGACCCAGACTTAGTAAAACAGGTACAAAAAATAAATGGTGCAGAGAAGTCAGCAGAACCGCAAGGAGAAAACCACGAAGGGAGAAACTCAAGTGAAGGATTGAACCTAATGACAGAGGAAGTATGCAAGGCTCGTGAGATCTTGTGGCAGGATATGACAGAGTTGGAGGTGGAGGTGGAGCGGCAGAGGAAAGAGGCAGGATTTGGATGTATGTAATTGAGGTAGGATGGAGTAAGTGAGTGAGAGAGAGAGTGGGTCAATGCCAAATTTCTCTCTCTCTCTCTCTCTCTCTCTCTCTCTCTCTCTCTCTCTCTCTCTCTCTCTCTCTCTCTCTCTCTCTCTCTCTGGTTTACTCCATTCTCTCGTATTTCCATCATTCTTCTTCATTTTGTATAATCATAATCTATCACTTTTGTTTCCCTTCCAATTGTCTTTCAAATATTTATTCTTCGTTTTGTCTATTTCTTGATGCACTACGATTATTTTCTCCACCTGTTTCTCTCATCCCTTGCTTTCTGTTTCCCACCCCATTTTTGCAATCTTTTTCCTCCGTTACTTTATTCTTTGTAACTCTCATTTTTATGTGTCCTGTCCATCCCTCAGTCTCTATTTTTTTTCATCACTTCTTTACTTGTCTTTGCTCTCACCCAAACCCTTTCTCCTCTCCCACTTTCCTCCTATTTCATCCTGCCATTCTACCCCTCCCCTCTCGTCCATCTACTCTCCTTTATCCCCTCTCCTTCATCCACTCTCCTCCATCCACTCCTCTATTCCCACTCCTTCATCCCCACTCCTCCATCCTCTCTCTTCCATCCTCTCTCCTCATACAACTTCTTGGCCCCTTCCCTCAACTCCCTTCCACCCAGCATGCAGTCAATATCCAGCACCACTATATACATTCGGGTCCTCTATTCATCTCTCTTATATGGCGTACCCATTTTCGTGTTTGTATCCGTATTGTGTGTGTTCCCTTTACGTCCGATGCATTACGGAGTCTGATCTCGCGCTTCACGTTGAGGGGGTCATCTGTTTTGTAGGCGAAGTGCAGCTGCTACCGATTCCTCCATATAAGCCAGGAAACGGGACTTGTTCTTCGATTGGGGAACTGTTTTGTTTTGTTGTATATAGTTGTAGGAATTATTATTAGACCATCAATTTTTCCGGCTACTCCTCTCTCTCTGTCTATCTCTCTTGGAACCACGACTCTCTTCTGTATTTTTATCACCATTCTGTCAAGTTGTGTATTTAATCCCCATCCCGTTTTTTTTAATGGTTTCATTGTGTGTATATTGTGTTTTTTTTCAGCTGTGCGAGGCAGAATGCAGAGGAATATCATTATAGGAGGGAATGTTCTTGATATGCGAGTACCCTTGAAGAATGTCATTGTTTTGGATAAGAGAAAGTGTGTGTGACTATTAATATTATTATTAATATTACTATTATTATTATTACTACTATTGTTATTATTATTATTATTATTATTATTATTATTACTATTATTATTATTATTATTATTATTACTATTATTATTATTATTATTATTATTACTATTATTATTACTATTATATTATTATTACTATTATTATTATTACTATTATATTATTATTATTACTGTTATTATTATTTTTATTATTATTATTATTATTATGATTCCATGTGGATGATAATGGTGATACTTACCATCAATCCTGCATGGTGTAGTTTGTTATTAATTATTATATACATGTCACCAAGGTCTATAGCAGAGTTTGGTAACAATGTCAATGGCAACGCTGCTGACGTCTGGGGTGGAGGGCGAGTGAGGGGGGGGGGGCACAGTGTTTGGGGTGAGTGGGTCAGATGGTAGGGACGAGGTTTGGGGGGAGGGATAGGATACTGTGGCTGGGGTATAGGACGGCTGATGGGGACGACGGAAGGGTGGTAGATACAGTAAGTACGGTGGGAGGGAGAGGGATGGGAAATGGAAGGGAGAGGGGCAGGTGATGGGAAATGAAAGTGAGAGGGATGGGAAATAGAAGGGAGAGGGATGGGAAATGGAAGGGAGAGCGACGTGTGATGGGAAATGGAAGGGAGAGGGACGTGTAATGGAAAATGAAAGTGAGAGGGGCATGTGATGGGTAATGAATCGAAGAGGGGCATGTAGTAGGTGCTGGAAGGGGGGGAGGGGGGCATGTGGTAGAGGGTGCTGCATGGAGGGGGAGTATTGTTGGGGGTTGTGAGGTAGGAGTGGTGTGGGTGTAAGGCAGGGTGTAGCGGACCTCAGAGCTGACCCTCCATAATGTATTCTATTGTGTGCTTGTGTTTGGCTCTCTGTGTTTGTGTGGTCTGTGTGTCCGGTGTGTATGTGTGTGTGTGTGTGTGTGTGTGTGTGTGTGTGTGTACCATACGTAGTGTTCGTATGGATGTTTGTTACGTGTGTGTTGCACTTGATCTTGTTAACATGGTAGTGTTTGCGAGTGTGTTTGCTTTGGAATTTTATACATGCTTTTTTCTATTGTGTGTATAAGTCTGCTGTGACCATGTTAATGTTCGTGTAGCATACTTTTGTGTGTGTGTGTGTGTGTGTGTGTGTACATACTGGTGCCGTGGTGAGCATGTTTGATGAGCAGTGGGTGTGTGCACTATGCTGGCTCTTGTCTAATGAGTTTTTATCTGGGCACTCCCTTCGCCCAGCACTCATTTCCCTCACTCATTACTCTCTCACCTCTGTTGCTTCACTCCTTGTAACAGCTTCATTCTTGGCGCGTCAGTGTTTATATTAATACTCATCCTCGGCACAAAAGATTACAACATATTATGAACGATTCCTACAGATTGATAGACCGAACGCCAAAGTCTTTTAACACAACCTGTGCTTGAGTGAAAATCAGGAGGAGTAATTTTTTTAACAGTCTCTGATGGTCGCTCTTTGTACGTTTCCAGAGTCGAAAGTTTTATAAGTGTTCAATTTACGTCAGGATGAGCTACAAGTTTGTTGTAATAATTTCTATTAATTTCCATTTATGTCATCATTACTCCACTTTGTGATTGTTGTCTTTATTCAGTCATCTTCAGTTTCATATATTTGTCTCTTATTACATTTAACCTTGAGAGTTGTAATCACTTCTTTCATCTCATTAACCCCAATTGCGTAGACGTCACTTTCGTATCATTAACCTGCATTTTGTAATTTTATTTTTCGCCCATCGTTAATCTCACGTTGCATAAGTATCTTCCATTAACTCCTTCGTCTCATGAATTCTTTACTCTATCCATTTCCCACCGCATTCATTACCCGAGTGAAAACAGAGAGAAGGGAGAGGGAGGGGGTCAACAGATGTCCAAAGAGAGAAGGTGAAACATATAAAACCGTTCGTATTCAGTGAAGCATGTGACATATTTTACAACTGTCTCGTATTGGGGTAAATATATTTCTATTTTTCAGTATTTATCTGTTTACCGTTACTACTGTATAATACTGCACTGCAAATGCCACGAAACATTGTGCGTAACATCCCTAGACTTTTATAAGACTAGTTCTTTGCAGGTTATGTACAGTTAGTTTCAGAGAGAGAGAGAGGAGAGAGAGAGAGAGAGAGAGGAGAGAGAGAGAGAGAGAGAGAGAGAGAGAGAGGTATGATAAGAACGGATGATTAGAGGGTGAGGTAGACTAGGTGAGAGGAAGAGGGGAAGCGGGATCATGAGTAGAAGGAAAGCTGCTACACGAATGAGAGATAAGGTGCGGTGAAGAACGAAAGAGCAAGGAACTGAGAGGAACGTACCGGAGGGAATTGCAGACGGTAGGAAGGAGAGAGAGAGAGAGAGAGAAGAGAAGAGGAGAGAGAGGGAGAGAGAGAGAGAGACGAGAGAGAGAGA
This sequence comes from Petrolisthes manimaculis, assembly GCA_034508575.1. Taxonomy (NCBI): domain Eukaryota; kingdom Metazoa; phylum Arthropoda; class Malacostraca; order Decapoda; family Porcellanidae; genus Petrolisthes; species Petrolisthes manimaculis. The sequence goes on from JAWZYT010002691.1 coordinate 105,779, forward strand.
GGAGAGAGAGAGAGAGAGAGAGAGAGAGAGAGAGAGAGAGAGAGAGAGAGAGAGAGAAGAGAGAGAGAGAGAGAGAATGGGCAGTACTCCGGGTAACAGTATCTGGTATCAGTGTGGGCGTAGTGGTGGTGGTGGTGGTGGTGACGTGTTACTAAGGGGAGGACCGCAGTGTTGTGGTCTGCCCTCCATGATCAGGTGTCGCGCTGGGGGTGGGGCAGGGCAGGGCAGGGCAGGGCGAGGTAAGGCAAGGGAGAGTACGGCAGGGGAAGAGCAAGGGAGAGGTGGACAGGGTTAGGCAGGGGAGGGCTGGGCAAGGCAAGGGAGAGAAGGGCAGGGTAAGGCTGTGCAAGGAAAGGGCAAAATAATGTAGGATTGATGAAGGGAGGGACAGACCACAACAGGCTAGGATTGGGAAGAAGACAAGTAGAAGACTAGCAGCTGACGAGACGAGGGTGGGAGAAGTGGGGAACGAAGGAGAGGAAGAGGCCAGAGGGAAAGAGGGGGAACTATAATGTTATACGTTATACTGTAGAGTTGGGAGGATGTTTGAGATGGAAGGAATAGAGATGCTCCTTTTTTGTTGTACAGGAGAGAAGAGAGTGAGTATACAAGATAATGATGCGAGTGAAGAGGAAAAAGAAAGAGACAAAGAGGGAGAATGACAGTGAGAGATGGGATAGGTATGGTCACAAGATAGCCAAGAGGAAGTTTTGAGTGTTGTGGTGAAGAGAGGGTAACCGGAGAGGAGGGAAGGGTGTGGTGTGGTGTGTGTAAGTTGGTGAAGGAGATACATGAGGAAAAAAGGAAGTCGAAATGCTTTGCTGAACACGGAGGATATATATATACACACACAGTATACACCGGTGTACTTCAGTATCATTAAAGTCTTGAAGATCGATGTAGTTATATAAACAAGTAAGTATACCCTCAGGCATCTTGTTTATCACGTCATAGAAACCTTATTATACAATGCGATTCGATAATTAGACCAAGGTTAAGTCGAGACAAGAGTGTGGTCTCAGTATCAAGGATGTCTGGACACAAATAAGGTCGTGTATTAAAATGAAGAGGGAACCTATTAATGAGACGATAACTGAGGAAGGGATAACACGTATATAACAAGGATTTTCAACTCAGCATCATGTATAAAAATAATAATCTGTACTGGAAGGCATGCTCTCACATACTCGTGGTCATGTTTGCCTAATCCTGTACACGCTAAATCATGCATCCTCCACACAGTCATGTAGCCTATGTGTTGTACAGTCATGGTCAATAATAATCATCCACATATGGGTATCTTAATTAAACAATTTACTGTCTAATGTTTTCACGTTCTAATATGATGTTATTGTTTTAAGTAATGTGTACGGCTTCTTGTAGTAAATTAAAGGATAGTACTTATATATTTATTGGATAGTTTATCAGCAAAGGAATGAAGGGAAGCTGTCAAACCCCTACGTGAGTTACCCCTATATGGATTATCATTTTTGACCACGACTGTACCATGCATGTATCACCAGACACGCACATTACTCAAGTGACATCAAATTTAAACTCAATTGTATTCATCCTTCCCCAATCGCTTACTCTACATATGATGACCCCTTCTTTCCTCCCTTCCACAATCCATCCATCCATCCATCACATCAACAACTCTTTCTTCATTCATTCATTCATTCATTTATCAGTCTATTTTCCCCCTCAACCCATTCATTCTCTTTCTCCCTCTAGCTATATATATACATGTTTACTTTTCCCTCTCTCTCTCTTTCGCTTACTTATTCTCATCAATCTCACTTTTCCCTCTCTCCATAATCCCCTCACTTCATCTCTTATCACATCATCCAACCTTTTCTCCATACCCTTAACACACAGTGTATATATATGAGCATGGCGAGACGTAAACAAACCCTAGGCAAGATTGAGGTGTTGGTATATTTGGTATTGAAATCATTGAGTGTAGGTGATGATGGAGGAGTCAAGGTTATAGGCTATATACAAGGGGTAGGAAGGTTTATCTTTTTTTTTTTTTTTTTTTTTTTTGTTAGTACTCCCTAGGTGAAGTTTTAGTATGGATGAGGCGTTGGGTAGGGTGTGGATTGGTTGGGTTGGTTATATAGGGTGTGGATTGGTTATATAGGGTGAGGATTAGTTGTATAGAGTGTTTATTGGTTATATAGGGTGTAGATTCGTTGGATTGTGTGTGGACTAGTTAGAATATGAGTGACCAGTGAAATAGTTATTGTGTGGGTCAGGTCGAGTGGTGATGGGTTGAGTGGATGTTATTTATCAGTAACATGCTAGGTAAGATTTTAACTAGCTAATATTAGGGTGGTGACTACGATGCAAGATGGACAGAAAGAGGATTGGGTCGAGTAAAGGGAGGAATTGAAGGTAAAGATTCTGGACATTGTTGGGACCCACGACTGAAATAATTCTTGGTGACATTGGAGAGGGACTGATCACGCCTACTCGACTGTGTGACTGCTTTATGGAGTGTGGATCCTGCTGTACACGGTGACTGATGACTGAAATCTATGTGAGGCTGAGTGACCAAAGAAACAGCAACCAGTGTAAAATTACCCATTGGTATTATGTAAAAATGAGAACTAGGCGAGATGAAGTTGCAAAGTTGGAATGTGAGTTAGACAATATAATCCTGTTAATTTTGCACTTTTTCTGGGGCAAAGTGTGAGTGCAGAGTTTGAATGTAACCTTGAATAAGATGAAGATACTAAAGGCATGTCCACACGAGTAGGCAGTCCCGACGGCCAATACTTTCTATGAGAAATATCCCTCGCTTTTTATCACTGTTACCAGATCGGCAGATCCCATCGACAATTGCCTATATAATGAGCACACTTGTGTTGTCCACAACGTGATTTGGTAACACTTGTTTGCCCGTCGGGGCTGTCCTCTCGTGGGGACAGGCCGTAAGTTACGATATAGGTTGGATGAGATAAGGTTGCTAAGTTAGACTATGGATTCGGTAAGATGAATGTTAGAATGTGAATTGTGCAGTAAGATGAATGAGTAGGATGCAAGATAAGTTAGGTTAAGTATCCTGTAAGGTGAGGGTTCCTAAGTAAAGGATATATTGCTGATTAAGGAGATATAAAATCAGACGTAGATTAAGTGAGAATACGGTCAGACAGTTAATAAGTTTTTTAAGTAATTAAAACGAGGAGATACCTATGGGAAGAAAAGAAATAAGTAAGCGGCAAGGACGAGAGAACATAAACAATGACTGCAATGTGAGAAAGAAAGGATAAAAACAAAAACACACACTGCTATGCGAGGGAGGGAAACGATACACGTGAGTCAACTACAGTCACTAACCAGGGTGAGAGGGAGAGGAGAGAGAGGGCGGCCCGGGTCACTGCTTATTTCAACAGTAAACACAATGCCCTATTAGCGTCACCAACTTTCTGGCATAAAAAAAAAAAAAAGACAACGTATTCACCCTCCCCCGTCCCGCCCCGCCCCACCCCGCCCCTATTGTCCCGGGTGGCCCCTACAAGACCTGAGGGGCGTATCCAGGTCGAGTGTTGCAGCCACGCCCACCCACGCCCACCACCACGCTTCACGCCCATCAGGAACCGAGAAGGAGTCAACAACATTGGAATGAAAGAGGTACCGGTCGGTTGCTCGGTCGGTCAATCGGTCGGTTTGATGGTTGGTTGATTAGTCGGTTAGTTTGTTGGTTGGTCGATTTGTCAATCGGTTTTTTGGTTGGTTGATTTGTCGGTCGGTTTGTTGGTTGGTTAGTCGGTTGGTTTGTTGGTTGGTAGGTTGGTTGGTTGGTTGGTCGGTGGATCTAGGCTTGTTGGGCGGCCAGTTCAACCCTGATCATCAAATTACAATAACATGCAGCCTTAGTATACTGTAGTACATTGATATACAGTGTGGCCCCATCATGCAGTAACAGTAGGCTAGGCTTGTCTGGTAATATTCTCCCGTGTTGCAAAGGTCGCCCAGCCTGCTAAATACAGAATAATAACAGGCACAAGATAATCATCATCAATACATACATTTAGGAATAGAATCTTTAAAAGTAAAAGTTCCTATGTAGATCCACGCCCAATACATTTACTGACAGGTGAGCAGCGCGTTGCCTAAAGACCACCTTGTTTAATCACACACACACACACACACACACATATATATAAACACACGCATACACACACACACACACACATACATAAACACACGCATACATAAACACGCACACGCAAATACATACTGTACATCCATATATACAAGCAGGCAGGCAAACTGACGGACATGAAGGTATACGTACCTGTACATATAAAAATCATACAAAAATAGAGTGAGTGAGTGAGTGTAAAGAGATAGAGTGAGTGAGTCGCCACCCACCACCGGAAGCATCCACGCCCACACACACACACACTCAACTTCTATATATGAACTTTATTTGTTTAGTGTGTTGGTGGGGTAACTTGTGTGTGTTGGTGGGGGTAACTTGGGGTGTTGTTGTTGTTGTTGTTGTTGTTGTTGTGTGTGTGTGTGTGTGTGTGTGTGTGTGTGTGTGTGTGTGTGTGTGTGTGTGTGTGTGTGTGTGTGTGTGTGTGTGTGTGTGTGTGTGTGTGTGTGTGTGTGTGTGTGAACTGAATCACCCCAATCCTGCTCACCTACTTCATTCATCCTATCTGCTTTTCTCCCACATACTCTAACACACAGCACACTCTCTCTCTCTCTCTCTCTCTCTCTCTCTCTCTCTCTCTCTCTCTCTCTCTCTCTCTCTCTCTCTCTCTCTCGTTCTTTCTTTTAGGGTCATCACAACACGCACGTGACCTGACCACTGATAAGGTCTCGTGCACTTGACCTCGGCTGGGAGGGGTTAAAGAGAGAAGATATTGGGATGTTGGAGTCTCTGAGAGGAGAGGAAAAAAAAGAGAGGTAAGAAAAGAGGGATAAGAAAGGAATAAGGAGAAGAAAAACGAATGGAGGAATGAGGAAAGGAGTTAAAAAGAGTAGAATGAGGGAGTTAGATAAGAGAAATGTGGTAGAAATAAAGGAGGGAAGAGTTAGTGAAGTTGGCTTAATAATAATGAGGGAGAAATATCAAGTTATGAATGTAAAGATATGGTAGTGGAAAAGTAAATAGAGGAAGTGCCAGAAGAAGAGATGGAGAAACAAAAAGGGTGTGAGGAAAATGCTGTGAAAAGGAAAGTAAGTAAGAAGGGGGATGAAAGGTTGGGCAAAGGTGAGGTAAGAGGAGAAAGATGCAATCGTGAAGGAAGAGAAGAGAAGAGAAGAGTTTGAGGAGGAGGAGAGGTGAGGAGAGGAGAGGAGAGGAGAGAAAAGAAGAGTTGGAGGAGGAGGAGAGGTGAGGAGAGGAGAGGAGAGAAGAGAAGAGAAGAGAAGAGTTGGAGAGGTGAGGAGAGAAGAAGAGAAAAGGAGAGAAGAGAAGAGAAGAGTTGGAGGAGAAGGATAGGTGAGTAGAGAAGAGAAGAGAAGAAAAGAGAAGAGTTGGAGAAGAGAAGAGAGAAGAGAAGATAGAGGAAGGGAGGATTGGACTTGGATACAACAGGTATTGACGTACTTACATTTGTGTGTTTGTCAGGGAGGAAAGTGTGCAATTAGGCTGTGATGGGAAGGGAAGAATAATGGAGGACTAGATGGAGATTACAAGTTGCAAGAAAACTCCTTCAGTCTGACCTCCGACCTCCATAATAATTTGGTCTTAATGCCTTGTGGGAGGGAAATACTAATACTGACAATGAGTTACGGTACGCTGCTGGAGATAAGGATGTAATTGATTTTGTTACGCAGAAAAAGGCCAGGCTATTAAGATCTTGTTTTTATACCTTCACGTAGGTTACAAATCAGTGTACAGTCGTGGTCAATAATAATAAAGTCATCCACATATGGGTAACTTTAACAATTTACTGTCTAATGGTTTAATGTGCACATATTATGATGTTATTTTTTAAAGTAGTGTGTGGCTGCTTGTATTAAATTAAACGATGGTACTTAACCTATTTATTGGAAACTTTATCAGCTATATAGGGAACAGAGGGAAGCTGTCAAAATTTTACGTGAATTTCCCCTATATGGATGATTATTTTTGACCACGACTGTACTTTCCCTAACGCCACATTAAGAGGTTATACCTTGGAACATTCTATGCTCTCACAACACAACATAACAGCATCATTTCCGTTACTTTTTAAGATTCCTGGAAAATATAAAATGTATATAAAACTCGGTTTGCAAAGGTAATGATTAGTTTAATCGGTTAAACTTGGACCTCAGTTCGACCCCTCACGTTTCTTTCCTAAGTTTTGGGCGGAAGACTTTATCGTATATTATTATAATTGATTTTCCTTCCAACTTTCTGTAACCTTAAAAACGAAGGAAGGAAAGGAGACATGGGCCTCAAATATTAAAAGACTGTCAATTGTGTATATATTTATTCAGAGTTATGATAATATAATGAAAAATATCGTACTGATGGAAGAGATGACCGGATGTTGATGGTGAGGGATAGTAAAGAAGCAGTCACAAATTATCCTTCCACCATTGGTTGTCTCATTTCTGGCAAAGCACAGAACATGACAAAAACCAAACCTAGCTTTTAACACTTTCTGATCTGATGGGTACTGTTAGACCACGAATGCCACGATAGGCACCCTAGCGTATGCCTGTTTGTACGTGCGTGATGAAGGGGGTGCTTGTGCGTGCGTGCGGTATACTGTAGATGTGGAAAGCTGTATTTTATGAGTGGTATTTTGTATTTTTCCTTATCCTTTCCTTAGTCCCTCCCTCACTTTTCTAGTTCCTACCTATATCGGGATTTTCCTTACCTCATAACATCTTTACTCTACAAGCACATCAACACACAAGGACGAATCTATACCACTATCTCCTTGAACCATATTAAAGTACCAATTCTTTCCGTATTAAGAACCCTGTATCGTGTTTGAAAATTGGAGGCTTCTGATTCCTCCTGACTATGCCACGTAACAAGCTCCTTCGATATAGGTGATGTTTCGTGGCCATATTTGAAGGTCTCATTTATCTCCAATTTTTCTGGCCACATCACAGGGTCCCTTAAGTGTAATGGGGAGCACTCACTCATTGACAGAACCCTTCCTTCTCTTATGCATTTCAACATAACCATTCATCTGCCGCATAGAGGAGGGGCATAGTACACCATCTAGTACAATATGTTTCAATGATAAACAAAGAAATATGTACGCAAATAATAATTGAATTTACATCTCTGTTGGTAACTTGGTAGCAGAATGGCAGTGGGTATTTTTGCATCACTCTCTCAAGTTTGATTTCCTCTGCTTTAGATGTAGTTAGTACTAGCAAGTATCCCAATAAATGGTTCAATGAAAATGCTATTCGTTCGTTCAGGTGTGCTAAATGTGGTTGGATGGGCTTGTAAGATACACATAGAGCATAAGGAAATTAAATGTATTATCACTCCTGCGAAAATTTCTTCTTTTTACGGGATGGGCTTGTAAGATACAGATATAGCCCAAGGAAATTAAATTTATTATCATTCCTGCGAAAAATTTCTACTTTTTACGGATGATAGTTTTCCCTTTTTTTTCCCATTCTCATTGTTTAATGTCCTCATATTCCTCCTCCTGTAGCATCTTAACCCCCCCCCCTCCCCGTGTTTGCCCCTTTCTCTTTCCTTCCATCCCCCCTCCCATGTTTCCTCCCCACTCATGATTACCTCTCCTCCCATGTTTCTTCCTCCCTTTGCTTCCCCCTCCTGGTACTTTCACCGTTCTATTCCCATGTTTTCACCTTTACCTCAATACCGCTATTACTTATCGCTTTTATTACTCTAAAATGACGAAAATTGTCTACGTGAGTCCATAAAGGTTTTTTTAGAAGGGGACAATACATACCGGTAATGAGTAAAATCTCTCTTTTTCACACACACACACACACACACACACACACACACACACACACACACACACACACACTGGTATCTTAGTAAATAGTGTTGACCTCGTTCGTTGAGGAATTACATGACCTTTCCCTTAACCTGTGTGTGTTGTATGTAATTATATATGGACCGAAATATTATTCTGTATTATCTGTACTTCCCTTCTTCCAGTCGAGAATATTGTAATTTCCGATTTATATCCTCATTTCTTTCACTTTCTCGAAACGTTTAAACCCTGGTATCATTAATTATATCCACTTCATTTCGGATTCCATGTCTTTTATTTATTTTTTTCTTTCGTAACTTTTCCTCCCTCTCCTCATTTTCTCGGCGTCAAAACGAGGCCGAAGGAAATGTGATGAGGAGGGAGGGAGGTTGGGGCCGTGGTGAGGGATGGGGGAGGTGGGATGGGGGGTGGCTTGTTTCCCGAGCGACAGGGTTGGGAGTAATGAAGACGAAAGCGCTGCTGATGTAAATGGGGGGTGATGATGACAGATGATGAGTGGCGACGTCGAGTGGTTGCAGCAGTGTGGCGGCCTGTGTCATGGTCCTGGTGATGGTCTTGGCTCGGGAAGGAGGTGGGTGGGTTGGACTGACTGACTGAAAGATTGGTTGGGATTGTGGGATTGTGGGGTGTGTTCATATATTTGCTTGGCTGTTGGACTGACTGGCTGACTGACTGAAAGATTGGTGGGGATAGTGGTGTGTTTTCATCTATTTGTTTACTTGAAAATTTAGGGAAGGATGTAGGTGGGTTGGACTGACTGACTGAAAGAGAGAGAGAGGTTAGGATAGTGGTGTGTGTTCATTTACTGTATTTGTTTCCGTGGCTGTTTAGTTTTTATTGTTGTGATGGTTGTAGTGAAGTTATTTATTAAACGTTACCGCTGCTTTTTTGTTGTTGTTGTTCGTTTTATTACTGGTAGTGATTATTTGAAGTTGTTGATTGGTTGATGAGGTAATTCTGTTGACATTCTCGGGCTCCAGAAATGGTTGGATAGTCACGAGCAAAGGTCCTGCATCAGATAAATGAACCCTGGCCATATTTGATTGGATTTTACGAACCAAAATTATAGAGACCAAAAGCGATAGTTTCATCCAAGGTAGATAGAGCTATAGACGTATATACTGTATATAGGCGTAGTTATATTTACCTTGGTTTCATCGACACCAGAGGTCAGTTTAATCGTTTGGCTTGTGGTGGAGTTTAACATTGAGCGACAGTACTCACCATTACACAAACATTATACTCTCTAGGGAATTAACTCTATACGGGCTCATGGTATCCGTTCGTATTTGAGGGATGAAAAGCACCTGAAATGAATGCTGCATCAAATATATTAAGCCATTAAACTAACAAGACTTTTGAAGACAACCGTACATGTGGGTGGCATCGATCATTCTGTGTTGTGTGTCCCATGATTAAAGCTTTTTCCTCGGTACCGTACTTCTTACTTGCACAAACAAACTCTATACTGTACATACATACATCATGGTCTTTGGTCGTCCCCAGTCACTCTGAAAATCGTTCTCTAGGCCGAATCCTGAGTAACGAGTCTGCTGTGAGGATTAAGGGCGTGGGCAGAACGGGATAATGTAGACTGACGGTGACTGGTGTGGGTGCTCGTTGCTGTTGACGGGGGTAATGATGTTGTGGTGATGGCGACAGTGATGTGTGGAACGGGTTACTGCTTGAAGGCTGTAAGAGTGAGGGAGGGAGGAGTCGTGAGGTCTTCATTCACTCTAGCTGCCTTTTGAGTTCATTAGGTGATGTATTTTTATGTAGGTATAGGCAAGGTAAATGTACACAACTGATATTTTCATTATGTGATGTATTTTTATGTAGCTGAAGGTAGGTTAAGGAAGGTAAATGTACACAACTGATATCTTCATTATATGATGTACTTTTATGTAGCTAAAGGTAGGTAGGTAAAATGTACACAACCGATATTATCATTGCTTTGCCTCTGATTAGTTGATGTGTCTCTCCAAAATTGAATGTGGTTGCCAAGACTTGAAGGCTCATTGTTCAAGGGATCAGGCATAGTGTCGTTGGCAAAATTGAAGGCTCAAGATTTCATTTACAACCACCAAGCAGCGCCATCTCATTAAGGACCCTGTGATCGTATGTACCGAAGTTAGTTGGAGGCATCTGATTTCTCCTGACCATGCCACGAAACTAGCTCCTTCCCTATAGGTGGTGTTTCGTGGCAATATTTGAAGGACTCGGTTATCTCCAATTTTCTGACAATAACACCACAGGGTCCCTTAAAGGTTGTCGTCAATTTTGTGAAACAGTATGGACGCATCAGTAAGTAGTCTTAAGATTTGGCCGACAATGTATTACCCCTCGTAAACTCTACGATATCAGTTGCGGCCAGTTACCCTCTACTACAGAAAAACCAGACTACAAGTTAACCCCTCATTGTAGACCCTGAAAATTGTGGGTTTCATTTACGGTCCGTGCAAGGCAAGGTGTGGTGAGGAGGGCTGGCTGGTTGGCTGGTAGGGGTGTTTGGTTGGCTGGTTGGGCTAGTGGGATGGCTGGTTGATTGGCTGATTGTTCTGGCTGTGTGGTTGGGCTGGCTGGCTGGTTGGGCTGGTTGGGCTGGTTGGCTGGTAGGGCTGGCTGGTGATTGATGTGTTCTATAGTGGTACAGTGGGACTAATAATTTATTATTGTGAGGAAAAATTATGTACTGTATATTATATAAACACTCATTTGAGGAGGAACTTTTTTTTTTAATTATTACCGAGGTATTGCTAGTGGTTCTGATTTTTCTTCGATCCTTTCACTCTTAATCTCGTGTATCACATTTTTCCATTTGTAACATATCTTCAATCAAATTGTTTTCTTTCTGTTGTGTTTCATTTCCCTTTCATTCATTCATTTTTCTAATTGTCCATACATTCCTATAATTCGTTGTATATTTCTCATTTCATTCATTTATTTCACATTCTCATTATCTTTCTCTCTTTCTTTCATTTTCTTTTTCATATTTCTGCATCAATTTATTGCCCTTATTTTCTGTTTATTGTTCTTGCTTCACAAATTTTCTCCCTTACTCTTTTTCATTTAGTTTTTCTTACCTTTCCTTTTCATATTGTTTTTCTTGCTTCACAAATTTCCTTCCTTTCTCCTTTTCTTTTAGTGTTTTCTTACCTTTCCTTTTCATTTTGTTTTACTTGCTTCACAAATTTTCTTCCTTTCTTTTCTTTTATTTTTTCTTGCTTCACAAATTTCCTTCTTTACTCCTTTTCTTTTAGTTTCCCCCTATGATCCTTCCATCTTCCCCTTCCTCTCACATCTTTCTCCTTGCTCTTTCCTCCTACCCTTCCTTCCCTTCATATTTTCCTACTTCTCTTCCTCTCCTCCTCCACTATACCTTTCTCAGGGTCGAGCCAGAACCCCATGTTTCCAGGATACTCGCCTCATTACAGGTGTGTGTGTGTGTGTGTGTGTGAGAGAGAGAGAGAGAGAGAGAGAGAGAGAGAGAGAGAGAGAGAGAGAGAGAGGACAGTAAAGAGAGATTAGGACTTGGCAGTACAGGGTAGGAGGTTGGACAGAGAAAGGGAAGGAAGGGAGGGACGGGGCCAAAGGAGGAGAAGGGGTGTGTTTGCTGTGTTAATGTTGATGAATGTTGGCCACGTCTCTCCTCATTTGTTTCCTTCTGTAAACGTGCTTAGGCCCTCACACACACACACACACACACACACACACACACACACACACACACACACACACACACACACACACACACACACACACACACACACACACAGACAGACAGACAAATGTTTGCCCCCTCATGCTGCTTCCCGTCCAACACACACACAGACACACACCACTTCACTGAGTACTTGATTCAGAATGTCTTGAATTCATTGTAAAGTTACGCCGTATATAATTCAAAGTTTCAGTTTTAGCAATATAGGCTACACTGCATTACATAATAGGCTAACTACACTACAGTCTGCTACACTACACTACAGTCTGCTACACTGTTGTTACACTACACTACAGTCTGCTACACTACACTGTTGTTACACTACACTGCACCACTGTTACACTACCAGTACACCACTAATACTATGTAACAATACACTTTTCTACATTACAGTACATGGCATGAAATTATAATACACTACACTACGCCAATATAAACTAACATCAGTATAGTATGTACTCAGCCAGGGAATATTTAATACCTACTTATGAATACAGTATAATATTATATTCGACTCTATATAAATCTACCTAAAGTAAACCAATACCTACACACCACACACCACACACACGTTATAGTTGGAGATAATTTACTCTCCTTTCTCACGTCCTTTTCTTCTTCAAACACTCTGTGGGACTCTGGATTGATTTGGCCTTCTGAACGATTCCCAGTGCGTGAGATGAACGAACGCTTATGTAAAATATGATGTGCGGTTAATGTATCTTTAATGCGCCATGGATGCAGGGAGTGGACGGAAACATTGTAGCACGTTTTCGTTTGTGCCCAGTTATATCATTATTGACATTCCGATATATAAGTACAGTACCAAGGACCAGTTGTGTTTGTTTGACCCTGTGCAATTGTATACTTTATTGTTTATTGATCAAAGGTGTAGTAGTAATTGTTTGTTTGTTTGTTAGCTGCGTTCCCCCACTCCCATTTCTAGCCTTGAGAGGAATAATGAGAGGCATACGCTACAGTACATGCAGAATTCATGAGGAACGATTAAGTCTCATTCACGTCTGAAGGTGTCTGAGTTTACCATAGGGCCGGAGGGGCAACACGAATTCAGGTAACGAGTGTAGAGAGTAAAGGAAAGGTTGTAAACAAGAGGAGAAACAGAGTAAACGAACTAGAGAGATACACTGTAGACTAGAGGGAGAAGTCATCATCACCACCACCAGCGCCTCGTGTCTCTATTCAGGCCCCTCCCTCCCAACCTTGACCAAACGCCAACAACTGGAGGAGCTGCAAAAAAGGAGGGATTAAGGCTTGCCGTGTCATCCTGTGTGTCTCCCGCCTTTCTGTGACAAGACACCCTTGACGACACTTGAAGCAACGTGTCACACTCTCAAAGGCATCCCCGTCCTCTGCCCAGACAAACTATAAGCTTTACTTCGTCATAAAACCCATTGTCAGAAGACGTCTGTGAACATGGAAGGAACACGTCTCATAAGAGAATCTAATGCAACAACATATTTTCTGTTATCAAATGACTGTTTTGCACACACACACACACACACACACTCAAAATATTTTTGGTATTGACCACATCATTCTAAAATTCCAAGTTACTATCGTTCTTTTGACTTCGACATCGAGATTTATCACATAATTTTGGGATTACAGAGTAAATTGGCAACGGAGTGTGAAAAGTATCAATGCCTATTTACACTCCAGTAATTGTCCCTTCATAACTGTATGAGAAAACACTAATATTTTCACTGTATGTTATATATTTACTTTGATTTGAAAAATCGATACCGGAAGTTTTTAAAAATTATAAGTCAGCCTCCCATAAAAACTGTTCTGTAAAAGATATTTAACCTACGAGAGTAAAAAGGGAAAAATATATACATACAATATATTATTGTTAAGCAACAAGCCCTTATTACTTACAATAAAAAGCATAATGATATAAAATCTACGAAAGGAAAGTGCGCTTTTGTGATAGAGCCTTTACACCTGTCACTGGCCTGCCATTGTCTGCTGCCGCCCCCCGCCTGCCCACCTGCCCCTGCCACGACCGGAGAAACCAGACGGCGCCATACTGGACGCAGCTGCTGCAGGTGGAGAAATTTCCGCAGGCAGGAGGAGGTTTTCTTTGCCTGAGTTGCGCAGCTGCTGTCTTGAAGTTTACTGCGTTTCCCTCCTTCCTATCATCCCCTTCTCATGCCTCCTTCCCCTTCCCATCTCCAGTACCCATTCTCCCTCACATCTCACTCCTCTCCATCCCACTCCATACTCCTATCCCACCCACCCACCCTCCCTCCCTCCCTCCCTCCCTCCCTCCTACTGTACTCCATTTCCTCCATCCCTCCCCTTATTTCCTCTCGTCCCTCTCCCTCACCCTGTCACCACTCACTCCCTACCAACCACATTGCATACTCGCCCAAAATTTTTAAAGGTACTTGTAAGAAAAAGACCAAGACACACACAACACAATTATATACGAAAGGTGCATGTATAAATAAATATAAATGTATGTATGTACGTATAGATCTTGTTGTTGTTGTTGCTGTTCGTTTTCAGCATATATATCAGGTCGTATTTATTCTCCTCCTCATTTATGGTGATGAGAGGCAGCAGCGGGAGGGTTTATTAGTTGAAGAGGTGGTCTGGGTGGTGTGTTGTGTTAGTGTGTGGTAGTGTTGTTGGTGTGGTAGTGTGTGCTGGTGTGTGTGTGTTGTTGGTGTTGGTAGTGTGTGTGTGTGTGTGTGTGTGTGTGGTGCTGGTGTGTAGTGGTAGTGTGTGCTGGTGTGTTGTGGTAGTGTGTGTTGGTGTGTTGTGGTAGTGTGTGCTGGTGTGTAGTGGTAGTGTGTGTGTGTGTGGTGTTGGTTTGTTGGTGTGTGTGTGTGTGTGTAGTGGTCGTGAGATGGTACATGGAGTGGTGAGAGAATGAGAGAGGAACATAGTAAGCATCATGACATATAAGAACTGAGAATAATGCAATATCCTTGTTGGCCCATTCAGGTCGCAAATTCATGGCACCTCCTGATACAATAAAGATGTAAAGTCATGGTCTAATGTACTGCAACACCTTCCAATGAGATGGCTTCGAAAAATGATCCGAAACTATAGCTGTTAGTGTGTGCATTTTTGGTTCATAAAATTAACTCGAATAGCTCGCTTCTATTCACGGTTGGAGAATAAAAGGGGAATGGGATAGCCTACCTTATGTCAAAGAAAGATGTGGTAGAGGCGAGAAAGTGAGACAATACAAGGAAATACGAAGAAGTATAGGAGAATATGGAAAGGAGAGTAAACAGTGGGAGAGGTGGGGGTGAATGGAAATGATGAAGGAACAGTAAATACAAAAGAAAGAAAAGGAACGGAGGGATACATGAAGAACTGAAAGGGATTAGCTGGGTCCGAAGGGATGCCAAAACCCTTGAAGTATTGTCCATGTCTCCGCAGGTAGTACTTTCCTTACGTGGAGGAATAAGAGTAGAAAGTGATGTTGTGGTGATATAGTGGGAATGTAAAGGTATATAGTTTGTTTATCAAGCGGAGGGACCTTACTTCCTGGCGGTGCTATTGATTCATTGTGCTTTATTATTCTCGTCTTCCTCTCGTCTTTTGTTTACTTTTTTTTTATCTCATCATTTCATCTCTTGAGTATCACGTGGTTAATGCAGTACTCATTTTTCATACTGTCATATTTCTTGTGTGTGATAATGCTTTTCTCTTTCTTGATCTGTCACCCAGTCTTTTTCTTCCTTCTCCTCCTCCTCCCTCCTCACTCTCTCATTCATTCATTTCATATTTTTCTTTTTCTTCCTCCTCCTCCTCACTCTCTCATTCATTCATTTTATATTTTTCTTTTCCTAATCCTTCCCCTCCTCTTCATCTTTGTTCCTCCTTCCCATCCCACCATTTCACTCCTTCCCTTTTCTTAGCAAGTCATTTCATTTTATCTTTTCCTAGTACCTTCCTTCCCTTCCCTTCCCTTCCTTCTACATCCCTTACCCTTCCTTATATCATCTTCCCTCACACCGTTCCCTCCCCTCCTCTCCTCCCCTTCCCTCACCTCCCCCCCTCCCCCCCTTCTTGTCATGCCACCCCTCCCCCCCACCCCCATCTAGACTGGATTGAGAGGTAGTCCAACATCCGGGTTCTGTTTGGCCTTTCCTCCCTCCTTCCTCTCTCTCCCTCCTTCCTCTCCCTTCTTCCTCGTCTCTTCCTCCTTCCTCGTCTCTTCTTCCTCCTTTCCACATTTTCTTCCTCCTCATCTCTTCCTCCTTTCCACATTTTCTTCCCAATTATATATTATTTTCCTGATTTCTTCCTTCCCTCCCCATTGTTATCTTTTTCATCTCCATTTCCTATTTCCTCCCCTTCCCTTTCTTTCTCCTTCAATTTCAAAAGCCTTCCTTCCCTCTCTCATCATATTATATTTTCTCCAGCAGTCTTTCTATTAGCCCAAGTTATCCTTTCCTTTTCCTTCACCATCCATGTTATCTCTTTCTTTCGCATTTCCACCATCTATTTAACATTTATCCCCAAGTTACTTTTTTTTCCCTTCCTTCCACATTTTTTTTTGTTTTCATACTAATTCTATTTACATGTTCCTACGTCCCTCTCCATCCATCCATCCGTCCCTCCCTCCATCCATCCATCCATCCATCTATCCATCCATCCATCCATCCATCCATCCATCCATCCCTCTCTCCCTCCCTCCCTCCCTCCCTCCATCCATCTCCTCTTCCGTCTCCGCCTCCGTTGGCATGTGGTAATGACTGTGTGTGTATTCAGTTCTCTTGTTACCAGGTTCGAATCACGTTGGAATTGCTACACGGAGATTACTTCCTTTCTTCCATACCTAATGTTGATATTTTTTCCTCCTTCATTTCCTCCCTTTATTCAATTTTCTTTTGCTTTACCTCCAGTCCCTCGATCGTCAGCTGTAAACACGGGCCGTACAGTTACGTGCAAAACATCCTTACCTAAAATTTAAAGATGTGAAACAACTTGAAGTAAGGGGAGATTCTCTTGTTTGTAAATTGGAGGGCTACTGTTCCTCCAAACTAGGCTGGGAAACAAATCGCCTCAGTAGTATTAATAGGGGATCTGTTTCGTGGCATGGTTTGGAGAAATCTTAGACCTTCCAATTCAACAACAAGATAAGGAAGCTGAAACGTATGTACTTCATAATTTACTTTCCATCCAATTAAGACAGATGAAGCGAAAAATGACAAGCTAATCTTCTGTACGCTGGTTTATTGTCTTATTTACATACCGTACTAACGAAAGTAACATGTAATTTTTCCTACTTCATTTGTGTATAATCAACACGTAAGCATTTTTTATAGGCACACGATGAGACTCTGATATTTAAATTCATTCGTTCTGGATGGGATGGAAGTTATAGGGATTGCTACTGTACCGTAACTTCTCCTTGGATTAAAAGAGTGTCTGTCCATCTGGCAGGGCAGGACAAACAAATAATTCGGACTGCCTTTTGTTGTATTTTATGAGTACAGTCGAGTGAACTAGTTCCTTACCACTCTGAATCTCTGAAATATTTGAACAAAGATATAATTAACCGTATTACCTTTTTAAGATTTGGTACAGCCAATAAATAAATAAATAAATAAGATGGAAACAAAATAAAGTAAGGATTTTTTTGATTTTTTTTCAGTAGTGGATGTTTAGATTAAGTCGTGTGTGATATGTGTCTATTAATATACCAAGTGTCATATGATTTTCTGTGTTTTGATCATGCAAGCTTGGGCGTTCCTGAAATGTAACTTAGGCTTATAATTATATAGGTTAGTACCTTTACTAAATATTTACAAACCCTGGGCATCATAATTACGTTTTAAGAATAGGCATGGCATAGGGATATCAAAGAGTGCAAGATGTTTCTGGCGTCATGCAATATTCAGAGGCCGACTTCAGTGATTGATGAATGATCCTAGTCAAGTTGAACCATGACGCCAGGTACCACTGAGAATAGCTTCATTAACCTCGAGGAAGGTGATCAGGGGAAATTGACTTTGAAGTAGTGTTGTTGGTGGTGGTGTTGTTGGGCGAGGACGAGTAGACAGACTGTTGTTTTATTATTGACCGACCATTATCAAATATACAGTACAGGGTGTCCATAAAGTGTTCCCTTGATTTCATACCTTTATTACATACAAATCATGCCGGGTAAGAGTTTATGAACACCCTGTACTACACTATTATACCCGTAATGTGCACGATGAGTATGACTAATGTGAATGTAGCAGGCCTACATAAACAAATATTAAATCAAACTATATCAAAGTAATGAACATAGATAAAAAATATATAACCTCATTCGACGGTACCCAGTTAAAATAATAATAATGATAGTATGAAATGATTGTAACCGTAAAGGTCATAAACATAACGGGGTACGGATATAATAGATGTAAACATAACGGATTTACATATTACAGGCATAAATATAACGGGTGTAGATATAACGAAATGTAAATATAAGCGGTGCCATAAATACCGGTTTTGTGAGGAGTAGAAAAACTGACGAGCATGAATATAAAATAACTAGAAGAAGTGAAGATAATTATTGTAAATCCTTAATAAAATGTAATCTATTTCACTGATCTTAATAGTGTCAATTTAAACTAGAGCTTAATTGGGGTAGTAGTAGTACAGTGTTGGTATATATGGAGTAAACTGATTCATCCAAACTATTCGAAGCAACAGGCCACCAATATATATATATGTTTGTTTATTATCTGGTCCTGTTTTCTGACAATCTTTTGGAGGAATCAAGATAAGTCCACTATATCACAAGTGTAGATATACTGTTATGCCCTTTATAAGATGTCGAGTTGTTGTAGTCAGACCCGAAGGAGTATATACCTACCTATATTATGCTATGACTGAAAGCTTATAATCCCATAGGTTACTGTTCGTCTTTATTGAGCTTCATGACAGGCCTCGTCAAACATTTACCACAAATATCACCATCGCCGATCGCCGTTCCTCTCACTCGATAGTAGCAGCAGTAGCGGTGTTTAGGAGGCTGTCTCATAATCAGAACCTAAAACGACTGGAAAATAAGGGCTTAAGATTTTTTTTTGCTTTTTAATGATTTAGGGATGGTTTATTAAAATGCTGTATGGCCTTAGTAACCTTATCGGACCCATCAAATTGTGGGTATTTACTATGCATCATGCCCTGTTCTCAGAGACCATGGTAGTGGTAATGATAGTGTGTGTGTTTTTTTTTTTTTTTTTTTTTTTTTTTTTTTTTTTTTTTTTTTGTAGAATTGATTGTGTGTAGTGGTTGTTGTAGTATGTACGGGTGATAGTTTGGTAGTGCGGTAGCTGTGGTAGTAATAATAATGGTAGTGGTGAGTGTGGCAATACTCAATAGTAACAGTGGTAGTGGTAGTACATCTGTTAGTGGTATAGTTAGTGGTAGTATTGGTACATCTGTTAGTGGTAGTATTGGTACAAACAGTAGTACATTTGTTAGTGGTAATATTGGTACATTTGTTAGTGGTAGTATTAGTACATTTGTTAGTAGTAGTAATGGTACAAACAGTAGTGCAGGGGTGGTACTACAGGTTTGTCGGTAGGTGTAGTACTGGCAGTAGTGGAAGTAATGGTAGTTGTGGTACTGATGAGTGGCTGTCCTCCACTGAAATGACCTCTTCCCTCCATATTTGGGACGTGGTGTGCGTCTCACTGTCGGTGTGTCTGTGTGTACCTATATTATGTGTACGTCATTGAAACTGTGTGTGTATATGTGTCTGTGTACGTCATTGAAACTGTGTGTGTATATGTGTCTGTGTATGTCATTGAAACTGTGTGTGTATATGTGTCTGTGTATGTCATTGAACCTGCGTGTGTATGTGTGTGTCTATATATGTGTACCTATATTATGTGTACGTTATTGAACCTGTGTGTGTGTATATGTGTCTGTGTGTAGTTTTGTTATCTGTGTACGTCATTGAAACTGTGTGTGTATATGTGTCTGTGTACGTCATTGAACCTGCGTGTGTATGTGTGTGTGAATTTATTTGCGCTTGTCACTGAATATACGGTACTGTAGTTTTTTTTTCGTGTGTGTGTTATGAGTGTGTGTGTCTGTGTGTGTGTGTGTGTTATGGGTGTGTCTGTGTGTGTGTGTGTGTGTGTTATAAGTGTGTATAAACAAATTGGATGTGAGTGAGTGAGTGAGTGAAGTTACAGTCCACTGGCAGTAATAGGTTGAGTCAAGATGCACATGGGCAAGGTGAGGTAACGTGTAGGTGAATTGTTATGTGCATGAGTTTGTGTACCCGGTAGTATAAATATTCTTGCACATACGAGTATACACATGATGACGCAACGTGTAGGTAAGTATAGTGTGTGTATATGTACAGCCGGCAGCATAAATTCACGTGCATTTCGTGTACTTGATAATGCTAATATGACCAGCTATAGTTGTTGCATTCTGAACCAGTTTTTATTCCAACAACATACGTTATTTACCATATGAGAACTAATATCTGTCACCTCTGCATTAAAATTGTATTACAACATCACTATACCTAATACATACTTACACAGGTGGAAATGAAACGAACTTATGCTGCCGACTGTATATACCGTAGCTAATGATTTGTCCAGTTCAGGTTATTACTAGAAAAATATAATTATATATTACGTGTATTCCAGTGTGTGTGTTAATGATATATTGTTTCTGATAACTTGAGAGGGGAAGTTCTGTGTTGGTAAATCTGGAGCAACTGAATCCTCCAAACTATTCCAAGTAGCAACAGAACACTATTATTATTTTTGCTCCTCTTCTGGTCCTGTTTCCTGGCTTATACTGTACTTTGGAGGAATCAATGTACCACAAAATAATGACCACCTTAAGGACCCTATGATCGTGTATGAAACTTAGTGGCTTTTGAGTCCTCCTGTGTGTGTGTGTGTGTGTGTGTGTGTGCGGGAGGGCAGCCTTGTGGAGCAGAGGCTGTAGTGCTCAAGGATACAAGCTCATCCGGGTCCTTGTATGCTGGCCCTCACTCCCCCACACTCCCACATACTCCCACATTCTCCCACATACTCTCCCACAATCCCACTCACTCCCCCACACTACCACATACTCCCCCAACCCTCCCACTTATTCTCCCACACTCCCACATACTCTTCCACACTCCCACATACTTCCTCAATATTTCAACCATATTTCTCTTTTTCATTTGCTAAATTTTTTTTTTTTTTTTTTTATTCTTTGCCATTCAGCATTTAAATCAGTTTTATTATACAACCTCCTCAACACCCAATAAAGTCGAATACACTCTTCCACTTCCAAATAAAATACTTACTTCCGCTCACACACACACACACACGCACGCACACACACACACACACACACATACACATACACACGCACACACACACACACACACCATCTCCACACATTATCCAGTCCATTCACACACACACACACACACACACACACCTCCCACAAGACTGGCTCAGATCATTCACTTCTTACCGGTGTTCCATTCTCTCCCACATCCATCAGTATCCTCTGTCATACTTCATCTTCTCTCGCTACTCCATCTCCCCTTCTTCGCTTCTTACCATTCAGGTGTATTATTATTTTCACTTTTTTTGTACATGTGGTTTATCATTGCCTTTATAGTTTGTTTAATTAATTTTGTGGTTTATCAGTGCCTTTATAGTTTGTTTCATTAATTTTGTGGTTTATCAGTGCCTTTATAGTTTGTTTCATTAATCTTGTGGTTTATCAGTGCCTTTATAGTTTGTTTCATTAATTTTGTGGTTTATCAGTGCCTTTATAGTTTGTTTCATTAATTTTGTGGTTTATCAGTGCCTTTATAGTTTGTTTCATTAATTTTGTGGTTTATCATTGCCTTTATAGTTTGTTTCATTAATTTTGTGGTTTATCAGTGCCTTTATAGTTTGTTTAATTAATTTTGTGGTTTATCAGTGCCTTTATAGTTTGTTTCATTAATTTTATACTATTAATAAGGACCATGTGATCGTGTAGGATAATAATTATTGGAGGCTTCTACTTCCTCCTGACCATACCACGGAACAAGCTCTTTCCATATGATAGGTGGTGTTTCGTGGCCATATTTGAAGGACTCGTTTACCCCCAATTTTCTGACTACATCACAGGGTCCCTTACCTCTCATAACTACTTTAATAATAAAATGTATTGTCAGTGATTCAAGATTTTTGCTTATCTACATTAAGTCTGCAATTTTGTTTTTATTGTTTTTTTTTCCATGCTAATAATTTCATCCATATCGTTTATTTTCAATTTCTTTTCACACACTGACTTCCAAACCCGATATTTTACCCACCCCTCCCTTTTTCCCTCCCAACTCTTCTCTTAATATTACAGTTTACCCTTTAGGAAATCAGCGGTATAGAGAAAAAAAAGGAAAAAAGTTTGTAGAGAAGAGAAGATAATAAGTGTATAGAATGACCGTCATAAAGATTATATATATAGGTGTATGTTGCATATGAATCTGTGTTTTTTTCCATTTACACTATACGGTATACTAACCTAACACCTCCAACAACTCGTTCTATACTTCATACATCCGCTACTCCCTCGCTGCTATCATCACCCCCCACGTCTTTTATTCATTGCTGTCATTCCCATTCCATCTTGTCTCACTCTTCTACTACCCACCACCAAGCCTGCATCTTCGTTCTCCCTCACAAACTCACTCCATCGTCTCACAGTCTCTTTTTTGGATTTCTCACAGTTCATTTCTTCGTCTCAGCTGGGTTTCTCACAGTTCATTTTCTCGTCTCCCTTCACCTGTACGCTCATCATCTCCTCCATCATATCTCTATTCTACACCCCCCATCCACCCACCCCAATTTGCTGCTTTGCCCCCAGTCTCTTATCACCCCCCTCCCCATTCTCTCTCTCTCATATCCATATTGCCTTCCACTTTGCTACCTGGCTGTCAACACCTGCTCCCTCTAAGCCCGGTTTACGCTGCCACAATCCACAACCTTCAATTTGCTGCACACTTACCTTCATCCATCCCAACAACCGGTCACCACCTTAGAATCACTACTCCTTTTTCTCTCACTCTATTCTCGTCCCATATTGATTTTTTTATATATATATTCTTTCTCACATATTTTTTCCTCTTGTTGATGTTTTCCAACTGAGGTCTGCGTCCATCACGTGCACTTTCTCATAGAGTTTTCCTTATATATATATATTTTTTTTTTGGGGGGGAGCTTTGATCAATGCTTGGCTGCAATATAAAACTAAAAAAAATTGTTTTCAAATGTAGCACATATTATATTTCCCAGTATCTCACCCCCTTCATCTCCACTTCGCAACCACCTCTCCCTCCCTTCCTTCTCTCCACCTCCCTTATTTCCTTCCATCAATGCACCTCCCTTGGAGTCCCTCCCTCCCTTCCTTCCTTCCATCTATCACCTCCCTTCCTTACTTCCCTCCACCTCCTTCCCTTCCTTCCCTCCTCATCATACATCCCCACCCCCATGACCCTCTCACCGTTACCCTCCTCCCCCACCACCACCCCATAGCTTGTCACTGGAGATCACATTTCATTACAACAAGGCAGATTAGAGCTCCCCCTGGTACCCCCACCCCGGCGCCCCACCCAAGTTTGTGTTTCTTCTCACCCCGCCCGTTTCGACTCCTCCCTCTTTTCCTCTAACCCGTTCATTTCCTCTCTCTCTCTCCTCATATCCCCATCCCTCTCTTTTCTTCCTCTCGTAAAAATCTCAATTATTTATTATTTTCCATACATTCCCTCCACTTTCATATATCCTCTTCTTAATTAACCTTGTATTTTGCACTGCTAATCTCAATTTCTTATACTTTTGCTTGTATTCCGCGACCTTCCCCTCTTCTCTCCTTATTTCACCTTCCCTTCTTTCCCAAAAGTCGTCTCGCCTTATTATAAACCACGTGTCGTAAGAGTAGGAGTGGGTGGTGACGCTGTGTGGTGATAGTGATGAAAACAGAAGGGTGGTGGTGGTGGTGGTGGAGGTGGTTTGGTGGTGACTAAAGGAAGGAGGCGTAATAAGGAGTGCCGTTAATGATGGGGTGATAACGGGGACGGTATAGTAAATGATGACAGAAGTGATTTGTAGTGACGGTAGTAGTATTAATAACACAAGTGGTGATAGTGGTAACTGTGATGGCGATTATGAAGGTGTTCGTTTCCGCCAGTGGTTGGGTTGATGATGATGATGATGACAGGATTAATGGAATGATTGAGATGACACCATAGTAGTAGTAGTAGTAGTAACAGTTGTAATAATAGTAGTAATAGTTGTAGTAGTAGTAGTAGTAGTAGTAGTAATAGTTGTAGTAGTAGTTGTTGTTGTAGTAGTAGTAATAATAGTTGTAGTAGTAATAGTAGTAGTAGTGTTAAAGGGAAGAGAAGGCGATGAGCAGGAAGATACTACAAGCGATCCCACAAGCTGGTTACACTGGTTTCTGTACACACACACACACACACACACACACACACACACACACACACACACACCTAACCTAATGACTGCCTGGCCGTCTTATCTCTCTCGGGTATATGCTCCTGTGTATTCTAGTGTGTGGTTGTGCTACTGTGTTTTAATTCTATTTCCTTAACAGTGTGTTGTTGGGTGTGGGTGTGGGTGTGGAGGCAGGTCTTGGGGCAGGGGTGGGGGAAGGGGAGGGGGCTGGGGCTGGGGGGAGACTTGTGTATTCTAGTGTGCTTGGTTGTGCTTCAGTCTGTTTTAATGTGTGTTGTTTGTGTTCGTGTGGATTACAGTGTGTGTTTATATGTTGTTTTAATGTAATTCTCCGTGTGTTGTGTGTGTTTGGGTGGATTACAGTGTGTGTGTGTTTATAGGTTGTGTTCTGGTGTAAACTGTATTTCCTGTGGGATTTGTGTGTTGATGTATTTCTCTGATGTAGCCTAGTTTTATGGACATGACAAGAGCGAAAACAAAGGGACCTTGAAGCTGTGTTGGGAAAAAGAGTGAACTAATCTTTGTCAGTGTCATGAAAAATCTGTACAAAAGCTTCGTAAATAAAGGAAGGAATGAGGGTGTCTACAAGGTGTATTATACAGAATATGGGTCAACTCTTAGTTAGTATGCTTCTGGTACAGTACATTTGGACGAGGGCTAATATGTTCAGCCACAATCAAATAACCATCGACACTTTCCTTTCATCGTAGTAAATATCTTTGTAATAAAAAACACCCCATAATAATAATTGAAAGGTTTGAGTTGACGTAAGGTGATCTATGATTATATTTTTTATTTGATACTGATTTACTAGTAGCAGGAAAGTGTTGGTGGATATTTGATTGTGGCTGTTCTTCCAAAATATGCAAACAAACAAACTATATATTTTTTTATAGATCTACTAAAGTATAACAATCCTGTAGCTTGGAGTCACCTGGAAGAAACGGGTAGTCCAAATTTGTCAACATTTTATTGCCTCCTTAACGGTTAAGCTTAAAAACAGTGAACATCTGGTGTGAGTTGAGGAGGTATTTACAGTGTGTACAAGGACTATAGGCTCTATCCTCTATCTATTCTAAGGGTATTGCTTGGCCAGAGTGGGAGGAGGAGGAGGTTCTATAGAGCAAGAGCCGTGACAGCACAGGACATTAGACCCGTTTTATTGTATGTGTGTGTATATACATTAGTTCTGGTTGTACTTGGTCTTTGTGTGTGTGTGTGTGTGTGTGTGTGTGCCAGTGTGCGTGCGTATCCAGGGATCTGAACGCATTAGTCCGTGTCTGTACGCAGCTAAATATATTGCTGGTGTACCTGTGTGTTTATGTATGTATCTGTTTGTTTTGCGCATGTGTGTGTGTGTGTGTGTGTGTGTGTCAGTAACTCGTGCGTGTGTATCTGTAGATCTGGGCGTGTTTGTCCATGTCTGTGTACAGTCCACTGCGGAAAATTCTTCTCAGCCTCACATGCATGATACGACTCGGCTGATGTTGCAATTGGAGGGTTTATTCAGTCCTCCAAACATTGCTACAAAACAGACCCTCCCTACTCTCATACTGGACTGAACCGTTTCCTGGCATAGTTTGGTGCAGCCACTAACCTTCCCGTTTACCCAGAACAAATGATTGCCTAAAGGGGTGTTCTGTTGGTAGTGCATCAATTTGCATGCATATGATTCCTCCAAACTAAGCTACCAAACAAGATTCCACACTCGTATACTTAAGAAAAATATATAGTACTGTTTTCTGGCACAGTATTGAAGAATCGGTAGCCCCTCAGGTCGACCCCTATCATTTTTGACCCCCTCATCCCTGCCTTTGGGTTAAGTAGGTTTCCCTCTGGCGAGTAAAGTTGTCCAGCGTTGTCCAGTCCCAGGCCGATAAAGTCTATCGGCCTGGGTCCAGTTATTTATGTACGAGTATTTTGGGTGCAAGTATTCATGCTTAGTTGGTGTTACAAATGCTTGCTGTAGCTTTGACAGAATCGACTGACATAAAGCTTCTGAAATTTTTTAGGAGTTGTCAGGAAGTGGTTTATTCACGCCCACACATTCCGGATCACCCCTTGCCAATTATTATGTACTGAATGGTAAACAAATACTTGAACACTAGGTTTGAGGTGAATTTTATGCTATTATTTGTACCTTGAGAAAACTGTACTTGCATCTGTGTGTGTGTGTGTGTGTATAATATATCTGGTGATCTGTACGTTTGTCGGTGTCTGTGTGTGTGGCTTTGTGTGCTTGTCGCTTCACTAATTTATGCATTTCTTTTCTCGGCCAAGTATCATATAATATTATTATTATAATTACTATTATTATTATTATTATTTTTATTATTATCATTTTATTATTATTATTATTATTATTATTATTATTATTATTATTATTATAGTAATTAGTAATATCAATTAATGCATTTATTGTATCTGTTTATGTCTGACACTGTATGTTCATAAGAAAAAAATAAAAACACCACAACCAAGTTCTTCATTTTCACTAATTTTCTCAATACTCACCATCTTTACTAATGCTTGGCAGTATAGTATAGTACCGGTACAGTAGTTTCTGCCAAAGTGCAATAAATATGACTTTTTTGTGTAATAATATTGGAACGGTACTGCCACAGACGGACTTTTCTGGGGAGATGTTTACAATGATTTAGGATTCCTGGTTATTGACTAAAACGTACTGGTGTTTGGTACGAGGAAGAGGAGGTGAAGGGTCGGAGGGATTGTTGTTGTAAAGTAGGGGGATGAGTGCTGAGGGAGAGGGGGAGGAGAGAGAAGAGGAACAGGTGGTGTACTGTATGGGAAGAGAGGAGAAGTTGGAGAAGGAGGAGGAGGAGGAGGAGGAGAAGGAATGAACTAAGGATTGGCGTGGATGATAAAAATAGCATTATAGTAGCAAGTAAGAAGGGTGTGTGTGTGAGAGGAAGACTGACGTATTGAATGATAAGTGAGAGAGGAGGTACAGTAGCGTCGGGGATGACTATAGGTTGTGTGGGAGAGTGAATAGCGCTGTGAAGGAAAGTTGAGAGAGGGAAGAGAAATGATGTGAGAGAAGGAATCGTGTGTGTTTGAGAGAGAGAGAGAGAGAGAGAGAGAGAGAGAGAGAGAGAGAGAGAGAGAGAGAGCTTGATTTGGGGTGGGGGGTGGGGGGGTTGTGTATTAAGAGCTGTGAGTTGGGTGTATAGTCACTGAGGGGGAGACAAGTGGGTAGCTCACCAGATAACATCACCTCCATCACTATTATCAGCCCCACCTTTCTCTCTCTCTCTCTCTCTCTCTCTCTCTCTCTCTCTCTCTCTCTCTCTCTCTCTCTCACTAAGTCGAGAGAGAGTGGGGGGGAAAGGGTGCATGACAGAGATAGGGATAAAAAAAGAAAGAGGGCAAATAAAAAGTTAAATAGAGTCAGGGAATTGAGGTGTAACTTCTTCCTTGGCTATATACTGTAGGTAATACATAGGACGAGGACAGTGGCGTCGTCTAACTGAGGGAGCTAATGGGGGCTATTTGTTATGTAGAGAGTGCTGAAACTGAAGACGGTGAAAGGGGAGGAGACAATGGCAAGTGGTTGTGTGAAAAGGTCGTGGGGAGGAGAAATGAAGAAACGAAACACACACGATAATTTGAATGAAAATGATACAAGCATATAATTGAAACGAAACACAGACGATAAATTGAATGAAAATGATACAAGTGTATAATTGAAACGAAGCACACACGATAAATTGAATGAAAATGATACAAGCGTATAATTGAAACGAAACACAGACCTTAATTTGAATGAAAATTATACAAAGCTTATAATTATAATGTTTCTGTGTGTGCACCACATACTTAAAACAGCTTGCTTTAATAATTCATGCCTGCTAGCTCGATAGGTCCAAGCAAGAATCCCCCCACTCCTCAACCCCCACCTGTAATCAACAACAACAACAACTGCGTTCATCCGAGAATATTACAGTCGACTTGCTGTTGAAACGTTAATTTTGATCGGCGAGTGAACGTCCAACATTAAATAATGGAGTTCTTGACACAGGTATCATTGTGGTTTGCAAGGCCATATGTAAAAGTCATAGGCTAGGTAGATGACGGTGACTGTATGAAATTACCGTACTGTAACATGGAAAATTTTGAACAGTATCCACAACCTGTATCGTAAAAGTTAACCGTGGTTGATCACATCTGGCCTCGTAGGAATAAGACTCAATGTTTCATCAGACAATCACACGAAACGTAATAATATAAATTTCTGGAAAATTTGTCATCCACAACAAAATGGACTTGTATTATTTTAATGTGTTAAATTACAGACTCGTATTCTTTTCATTATATTCAACAGTAGATTAAAGGGATAGACAAGACACTAATCTACGAAATATTTACTGTAAGTCTGTCAATATAGAGTTGGGTCATTTTTTCCACCAATCGTTGAATCCCAGGGACGTCATGTATTTTTTCTAGTATGTACAGTAGTTCTAAAACGTTTCTGTGCACATTGTACTCCAAGTAATAAAATACGACGAACGAATCACTCGACCACCACTGCACGGAGAATTATAAAGTCAGTCGTTGTGTTCATTTCCATAACTATATCTGTCTCTCTCTTCTCCTCCTCTCCTCTCCTCTCCTCTCCTCTCCTCTCCTCTCCTCTCCTCTCCTCTCCTCTCCTCTCCTCCTTCGACCATGAAATACTTGTTATGAAAGACAGTATATACATGTCATTAAAATACACATATATATAAATAGGTAACATTAAGAAAAATTACGTTATCCGAGTAAGTTATAGTGGCATTCGTGACTGTCTGGGCTATAACTAATTTAGCCGCTATTATCGTCATCATTATTGCTATCATCGTACCCGTGTCACCATTATTATACCCATTATTAACTCGGACTTTCACCACCACCACCACTACCACTGCAGACACAACCATTACGAAAGCCAACCTTATCATCATCATGAAAACACTGCTGCAGTCTATTAGCTTGTTCCCACCACAGCCAAGGGAAGCATTACTACTACTACTACTACTACTACTACTTCTTCTAGTTCTACTTGTACTTCTACTTCTATCTCTACTTCTACTTCTATCTCTACTTCTACTACTACTTCTACTTCTACTTGTACTTCTACTACTACTACTTCTAATTCTACTTCTAATTCTACTTCTACTACTACTACTACTACTACTACTACTACTACTACTACTACTTCTACTTCTACTTCTACTACTTCTACTTCTACTTCTACTACTTCTACTTCTAGTTCTACTTGTACTTCTACTTCTATCTTTACTTCTACTTCTACTACTACATCTACTTCTACTTCTGATTGATCACAGTTTGGTGTCAGTAGTGTATTTGTTTACTTTTATCAACTTGGCAGCGGGACGGTACAACGACTCCTTAATCTCATGTATGTCAGTATTTTTGGTGAATATTGTGCAAATCAAGACAAACTACATACACAGAATTTTGTTTTCCTAGCTTAAACATTTATATACACTTTGTAAACACTGGTATTCATTATACTATAGAACATGTATTGATGTATGTATAGAGTATGTATTGATGTATGTATAGAGTATGTATTGATGTATGTATAGAGTATGTATTGATGTATATATAGAGTATGTATTGATGTATGTATATTCTACCAAGGTAAAGATAAAAAGTAAAAGTTACCTCACTGTAATGACTACGGTGCCTCGAATTCACTGGACCAAAAATTTCGATATTCGTGAAGGGAAGATCAGCAATGATAGGTGGGTAACGCGGCAGTGGAGGAAAATGAGTACCGGGTAGTCGACGGTAGAAATTAGCCTGATGATGTCGTGCTTCACCTCATGTACAAAATGATGTCAGGTTGTGAAGACGACTGGCGTAATAATTTCAGTATCACCCCGAGATTTCCAAAACGCCCCGACACGTATATTTTTTTGCACGTCAATTTGATATACTCATTAAATTAATATCTGCTGACGGACGAACTCTACTAATCATTATATTCCCATTGCCATCCATCCTCACTATCGTCACATTCACTATTGCCACAACACTTATCAGTTTTTTTTTAACGAGCAGGATTAGTTAACGAACACTTGGCGTCTCATGTTGATACAAAAATGATTCAATCTCTTGGTATCAAACATTGTATTATGAATAAAAAAAAAGTGGATTTCAATTACCTCAATCACTAGAATTCTTACAGTCGATTTAGATTCTGAATAACGAGTTTAGAATCGATCGATATCCACAAAATTATCGACAATTATTTAAAAAAAAATCTGATTCCTTCCTCTTCTGCGTGTTGATTGATGTCTGTGTTTGGTATAGCATTAATGCATAATATTATATCCATTAACAAACCAAAGAAAGTTTATTAAGAAGAAATACATTGAAATGTTATTAATGTTCCTGTGTAGGGATGTTTGTATGTTTTTATAGTTTACTGTAAAATACAAGAGGTAAAGCGAAGAAAAAACTCGAAAGATTTGATACACACACACACACACACACACACACACACACACACACACACACACACACACACACACACATACCTGATGGGAGTATTAAGAAAAGAAACTAGGAGTGTTAAGAAGTGTGGCAAGAAACGGTAGCACGGTGTTATCAGGGGCATCCAACACCAGTCTATATCACCACAGCATCAGTATCGGGTTACCCTCGATAATACTGGACCGGGAGCTCCAGACACGACCGCCGCTAAAAGTAACACCACCACTGAATTCATTTTATTTTATTATTATTATTTTTTTGTGTGTGTGTGTGTTCATTCATGTGTGCAGTGTTGGCCAAGGAAGGATAAATAAAATGGAAGTATCATACAGGTGGGATTAATCACTGCTTCTTCAGGTGCTGTATCGTAAAAAAAAAACTTTCAGAGGATGAGTTATTTCACTTGGCTATTGTGTTGAAATAGTTCGACGGTAAAAAAAATAATGATGACATTAATAATAGGTATTTGTAATCCATTCGTGATCATTCGTTGATGAACATATCAGTGTCTTTCGATCCTTGTATCCGAGATAAAGGTACACTAAATGCCAGCCTACCCAGAACATAGAACCTTTTGCACACACACACACACACACACACACACACACACACACACACTTACACACACACACTTACACACACACACACACACACACACACACACACACACACACACACACACACACACACACACACACACACACACACACACTTACACACACACACACAAACACACACACACAAACCACTTGACCACAACAAATGAGTAGACCATAAGAATATTTTTGTTTTTTGTTATGTATGAGGTAAGAGCGCGAGAGGGCAGTTAGCGGGCCGTGTTGTTGTTGTGTGGGACAAGCAACAAAAGCACCGCCACTCAGTCACCGCAACATCTTGGTAACAGTAACAGAGCGTGACTTAACAGGGGTAGAATTCATTTGCGAGCCACAAGAGTAACTTACGACATAATGTTGTGGGTTAAGGGGTTCTAATTTTGATGTTTTGTTTTGGAGTGTAGGTAGTCTCCAAACACTGCAACTAAACAAGTCCTGTACTCGCATACTTTGATGGTCTGTTTTCTGGCAGAGTTTGCTGGAATCAGTAGCCATCCACTTCAGCCAAAATAGACGCTTACCTTAACAGATCCCATGTACAGTCTTGGACATTATATTGGTTTTACTCGCCTATTATATTTAGACTCCGACGACAAAGCTTTGAATTTGGGTAGTATGAAGGGTTTTTCATTGACGTGTAAAGTAAAAGCTTATAGCATTAACCAGGGTATATGCAATATGTACAAAACATGACAAGCCTCGTATCAAAATGGCAGCGGCTGAACAAACCCTATACCACAGAAATTAGTAGGCCACCAAAGGTTACAAAGCCTACTCACTGGCACTCTGACAATTATTATGATATATATTGTTATTCCTTTATGTCGTTCTTACCGCAGCTAGGGCATGACCATTGTATCAGCACACACACACACACACACACACACACACACACACACAGTGTAGCACACGAACACCCTTCATCTCTATACACACTGTAAATAGAGTTGAGACTTCTTGAAGAGTTGGAAGGAAGTTGATGTTTATCAACGGTTCGCTGGGTTGTGTACAGATGGTAAGCACTAAACACGACTCGTGTAGCAACACTGGTACAATCACACCCATATTAACATTGTAGAGGCTTGAGTAACACCTTCAGTGAAAATCACACCGTGTAACACGAGAACCGTCGATCTGCTACATGTTATATATAATTATATATATTCCAGAGAGAGGGGGAAGTAAGAGGAGTGAGGGAGTGACGGAACATGGACTTGGAATGGAGGTGGAAAATGCCATGTTAAGATTAATGGAATTGCATGAAATTGAAAGTAAAGACTGATAGAATGAAACAGTACATTATAAAAGAATGGAACAACATTAATAATCAGAAAGAATGTGTGAGGAAGAAAGGAAGGAAAACAGCGAGGTAAAACGGTTGAACGATGAGGGAGGGAGGGAGGAACGATGGTGGATAATAGAAATAGTGAGCTAAAAAATAGTGGATTGTAAGAAAACAGTCATGTAGAGAAAATAAATTACAAGTAGGTGAAAAGAAGCTACCTGTTTTCCTGGATATAAGTGCAGAGTGGAGGAGAGAAGCGATTTCAGTGTGTATGATACAAGGGAGGGAGAGAGAGAGAGAGAAAGTTGGAGGAAGGTGAGAGAGGAGAGGAGAGGAGTGAGTTGGAGGAAGGTGAGAGAGGAGAGGAGAGGAGAGGAGTTGAGTAGAGTAAGGGGTTATAGGTACAGATAGAAAGGAAATGAGTGCATAAATGAATGAAGGAAGGAAAGAAATAAGATATAAAAGGAGTGATTTAGGAAACGATTGAGTGTAGAAAGAGGTGAGAGAGTATATGAAAGAAAGGAAGTGAGGAAGCAGGGAAGGAATGGAAGAGGAAATGAAGGAGTAGGTAAGGATTGAGTGTAGAAAGAGGTGAGAAAGGAAGTGAGGAAGCAGGGAAGGAATGGAAGAGGAAATGAAGGAGTAGGTAAGGATTGGCTGGCTATTGTTGGGATGAAGGACTTAGTGAAGGCATGAGTGAGTGAAGAGAGGAAACGAGTGAGTGAGGAGAGGAAACGAGTGAGTGAGTGAGGAGAAGAAACAAGTGAGTGAGTGAGTGAGTGAGTGAGGAGAGGAAACGAAAGAGTGAGTGAGTGAGGAGAGGAAACGAAAGAGTGAGTGAGTGAGTGAGGAGAGGAAACGAAAGAGTGAGTGAGTGAGTGAGGAAGGGAGGAAGGAGCAACTGCAGCAGAGGCACCCGGGGCGAGGGAGACACTGGGAGAGCCGACGGTGAAAGTGAGAGTGAGAGGGCAAGGGGGGTGGGGAGGAGAGGGGACGGTGGTGGTGGTGGGAGAGTGGCATATCAGTAGGAAGGAGGGGGGGTGGGGTGACAGTAGGGAGGTGAGGGAGGGGGATGGTTGTGGTGGTGGTGGTGAGGGGGATGGGGATGGTTGTGGTGGTGGAGTACGTGGGGAACTGTTAGGAAGGGGACTAGTTGCTGGGGGAGGGAGAAGGGTATGTATTGGGGGAGAGAGAAGAACGGGAAAGGCATGCATGGAGAAGAGAGGGAGGGAGGGATAGGTAAAGAGGAACTGGGATACAAAAAGTGAGGGAATTATATCGAATTAGGAATAGGAGGGAATAGTGGAGAAAAGGGTAGGAAATGAAAGGCAAGGAGTGGATAGAAATGGCAAAGATCGAGAAAAAAGATATAGGAAATGGCGAAAAAAAAGTGGATAGCCAGGATAGATAAATAGAGTTGCTTAGGAGGGGAAAGGACATCTAAGGATATGAAGAATACGAGAAAAAAATACAGGTAAATGGAGAAGAGGGAGAAAAATTAGAAGGAAAAAATGAAAATTTACAAAACGAATGAGGAAGGAAGGGAAATAGAAAAGAGAAATACCGATAGATGTACAGTATAGTAAACACACGCACACACACACACACACACACACACACACACACACACACACACACACACACACACACGCACAGAGAGAGAGAGATAGAGAGAGAGATTAAAGGGAGGCTGGGGAAAGAGATTGTACCAGGCAGATCAATCCTCCCCCAACCTCCCCCCTCCTCCACCCCCACCAGGATGCTCTGTAGGATGCGCGCACGCAGATGCTTGGGGGGAGGTCGCCTGTCACCCCCACATTCCCCTTCCCTCCCC
Source organism: Petrolisthes manimaculis (assembly GCA_034508575.1). NCBI lineage: Eukaryota > Metazoa > Arthropoda > Malacostraca > Decapoda > Porcellanidae > Petrolisthes > Petrolisthes manimaculis. The sequence goes on from JAWZYT010002691.1 coordinate 140,183, forward strand.
CCTTCATACATTCCCTCACTCCTCCCCCTTCATTCCCTTCTTCCTATAACCTGTCATTCCCTTACTCCTCCCCCTTAATTTCATTTCCTCATCTCCCTTCATTCCCTTTCCTCCTCTCTCTTCATTTCCTTACTCCTCTCTCTGCATCTCTTTTATTCCCCTCCGTTAATCCCCTTTTTCATATCCCCTCCCTCATCATCTACTCCCACATTCCCCTTCCATCATCTGTTTTTTCTGTCGTTTCGTACAATCGTCCCAAGCAAAGCATTTCCTCCCCAGCTTCCTGATTCCTGCCTTGTATCCTCTATCTATCTCCTGTTTTATGGCTATGTGTCCTTCTGCTGCAGTTAGAGACAGAGGCGGAAAAAATGCTGGATAATTTCTCTTGACAATACCAAAGACAGAGCGACGGAACTGAATCAGAGGAAAGGGAACATATTATTATCATTACATGCTATTATTTCTATCCCAACTCTACTACCCATTCTGAAATGTATGTATGAAGGAGAGATTGTTGTTCTGTAAATATTTTTTTTCGTAAAATCGTCGTTTTATATATTTTTTATTTTTCTCGTAAGGTTGTCACTGTCTTATTCTATTTCATGTTCATTTCTCTCCTTGCTGCTTCTTTCAATCGTTTTCTTTGCCCTCCTTGCCAATTTATCTTTCCACTTTTACTTAACGAATCCTACACCTGTCTCCTATTTCGACAACAGTACTTTTCTCATAAATCTTTCTACATATTCCTCTTCCCCCCCCCCTCACAACACCACCACCACCACCAACATCCCATCTCTACTTCAAAATAATCTCCCCAATTCTTCTGGTGCCCTCAATCAAAACTTCGGGTAATTTGGCTAACCCACTCCCAAACCTATCAGCACCTTCACTTTCTCAGTAACCATACCACCCACTCCATCGTCTCCTATATACTACACAATCATGTACGGTACCTCAACAATCAATACCTGTAATAAAAAAATAAAAATAAAAAAATAGTAAAAAAAAAACAGCATCATAAGCCAAACGGACCCTTCCTCATATTTATTTTTTTTCGTCCCATGGAGCAAATCACTCTCCATCTACCTGAAGGTCCCTGAGAGATGTTTTGTTTGCCCCTCTGACTCCTCTCCATCCCTCCACCCCTTCCCTCCCCCCTCTCCCCCTCCCCCCTCCCCCTCCCCCAGCAGCAGGCAGTAAACGCCCCGAGGCACGCGGGTTCACAAGGGTCAGGTTGCCGTGGTTTTGGGGGAGTCGTGACGGAAGCAACGCGACGACGAGAGGTTCCTGGGCTCGGATGTGGTTTGTTTTGTGTATACTAGGTAGTAGTAGAAGGACGTGTTATAGAGAAGAGGTAGGAGTAGGAGTGTGTTAGAGAAGAGGTGGGAGAGGGAGTAGGAGTGTGTGAGTGGGAGACAGGGAGGTGATGGGAGTGTGTGAGTGGGTGTGGGAGAGGGATGTGATGGGAGTGTGTAAGTGGGAGTGGGAGAGACAGGGATGTGAGAGGGAGTGTAGGAGTGGAAAAGTGTGTGTGTGGGTGAGTGGGAAAAAGTGTGGAGGAGAAAGTGAAAGTGATATTGGTATAGAGTGCATGTGTGTGTGAGAGGGAAAGTGTATGAAGGAGAAAGTGAGAGTATGGAAAAGAGAGTGAGCGTGGGAAGGAGAGAGAGAGAGAGAGAGAGAGAGAGAGAGAGAGAGAGAGAGAGAGAGAGAGAGAGATCTGAAGGAGGACGTCACAACTTAAGACCACAATGAATAATGAGATGGGAAAAACGAAGAGAGAAGGAAGTCCGTGGGAAAAGGAGAGGTCGGGTGGGGTGGGGTGGGGGTGTGGGGTGTGGGGGTAAGAGCAGATTAGATGCGAGAACTTGACAAAGGATGATAACGGAGTGGTGATGACAAAAACATGGGGATAAGGATGGGGGGGGGGGGAGGGGAGGAAATGCATAAATTGTCCATGCAGGAAAATCATTATGGATATTTATGGGTGAGTTGGATGATCGTGAGAAACTTTGAGGGTAATTTATTCAAGGTTTTTCGGAATGGTGAGAAAGAGAATCGAAAAACACACACCTGGAAGAGATTATGGCATTAGATCCAATTAAGACGTAAGTGATAAAGGGAAATGAGAAGGATTATGATTATTATGATGATTTATTTGACTTTACCCTCTGACACACTATATACCAACTCCTATAGACGTACTGTACGTATTATCAACATTTGTATACCAATCTTTTCTAGTCCACTGATGCTATTTATAATATTTTTTACTATGGGAAAGTAGTAGATGTGGAGTTAACTGAGGAATACAAAGGACACTCAAACAGCAACAGACCTACTGGTCCTTTTGAGGCTGCTTGATTTTGCTATTCTATCTAACTTACAAGAGTGAGGATGAAAACATAAGAAAGAATGGAGAAAGGAATTAGGTTAAGGGAAAGAAAAGATAATTAAATTAGAGTGAGAAAGGAGAGACGACGTATTAGCACAAGTGAAGGCAAAATGGGTAAAGGTGGAAAAAAAGTGAAGTAGAGTGTGAGCCAGGAAGTGGTGTGAGGAAGAGAGGAGCATCATCCCAAGGCAAAAGAAACCCAGCCAGCCATCACCCGGTTACTGCATGGCATAATGAGACTTAAGTAGGGCGGCCGTGAGTAGTGGGTGACGTCCTCTGCCTCACTCACGTCCCTTGCTTTGACTCACTGCCTGCCTGTCTGTCTGTCTGTCTGGTTGGTTGGTTGGTTGGTTGTTTGCCTGTCTGTCTGCCTGTCTGTCTAGTTGTCTGCCTTTCATTCACTCCAGCCTGTCTTCCTGTTTGTCTGTCTGTTCTATAATGGATCAAGTTACAAATAGTGTTCTCTTTTCGTATGTCAAAATACAGATACAGATAGAAATTAATATCAACGGATATAAAAATTTACACATAAGATATATTTAATGTGAAACTATTTTGGAGACGCAGCGGTACCGTGGAAAAGTATGAATGCAAAAAGAATGTTGCACTGTATATTATTAAGTATGTACCCTCCTCCATCCACAAGCTTAATTACCTACCAACAAAATTATGATATAGTATAAATATATGTTAAAGCATCACCCCGGGGTGTATAAGTGACCATGCATGGAAATATAAAATCCTACATATACCGATACGTAAGCAATGCGTGTTCAAGCACACATAGTTGTTCAGTGCAGTTGCCAACTTAATAAGAATGCAAGTTCAGCCGACAATTATACACGTTCATCCATGCACAGCTGAGCAAGGACAGTTGTGGCTAACGAGTTCATTCCTATTCTGCCACTTATGCTGGTATAGAAGGAATCTGAATATACTGAAGCAACTCTATTAATGTGAGTTTGTTCCCCTGCTACTCCAGTACAAAAGTTTATAGTGTTAAGGGGGTGCGGGAATAGGGGGACAGGTTTGGGGTGGGTAGAAAGCCTGTCCCCTTACTTCTGCACCCCTTAAAACCACCTCAAGCATGTCCCCCTACTCCTACACGCCCCAAGCCTGTCCCCCTATACTTCTGCACCCCACAAAACCACCCTAAGCCTGTCACCTATTCCCACACGCCTCAAGCCTGTCCCCATACTCCCGCACCCTCCTAAACCTCCCCCCCCCTAGCCTGTCCCCTATTCCCACACTCCATTAACAGCATTAGTACAGTTATGTGTCACAATATCTACAAACCCAGAACGAACAAATAGGTGGACAGAACTGAAGAATATCCTCCTATCGTCCTATTGTTTGTTTTAATGGAGTTTTTTTTACATAATAATTGGGTTGCATGAAGCTGCCTGGTTGTAACTATGTAAGCAACACAGTAAAAGCCTTCATTACAACGAGGACAGTCTGCTTATCTCCCCAGTCTCGTCCTTGGTGTGTCCCCTTACTGTAAATGGACACTTATGAGGTACGGTTTATAAGCACAGTTGTAGATACGGTGGTGGACCTCAATGTTTATTAAAAGAACCGACACACATTCACACACATTACACACGATTAAACACCCACACACTTGCGCACACGATACATACTCACACACACACACACACACACACACACACACACATTATATATATATAGGCACACAAAACCGCACACACACTCACATAAATAAGAGGCGAGTTGCGAGTTAACAAGGAGGAGAAAGAAGCAGAAAGGGAAGGCATAGAAGGGAAGGGGAGAGAGAGATAAATATAGGGTTATAAGGGAATGAGAGGGAAGTGGGTGGGAGTTCCAAGGCTGTGAACACCACCTGATTAAAAGTGAAGCCTGACTGACTGACTGACTGTACTTGCATTTGTTACACTTTACTAACTATTACATGAGAGTGTTGTGTTTGAGTGCTCTGCTTGTGTGTGTGTGTGTGTGTTTGTTTGTTTGTGTGCTCTGCGTGTGTGTGTTTGTTTGAGTGCTCTGCGTGTGTGTGTGTGTGTGTGTCCTGACTCGCGGGCTTACGATGAACAGTATAAATTTGAACTGTTTTATTATTAAATTTTCATGTAGAAGTAATACAAGGCTTAAATACCTAGCGGTGGCGCGACTCTGAAATGTTAAAATTGTACAAACTTGTTCTGGCGAGAGTTTCTTCGTTTGAGTTCGCGACTTACACGTGTGTTGATACTTGAACAGGAACATATTATTATTATTATTATTATTATTATTATTATTATTATTGTGGCTAACTATTCTTGGGACTTCGCTCTGTAGAATTGTTTTAAATTGATTGTGGTTGTGTGAATAGAATAGCATTGAGTCACTCTGAGGTACAGTTGCATGCAAAAGTTCTGTCGCCTCTCATGTCTGATAGAGAACTGAGAAATGAGTTTGTGTCGCATGATGAGTAATTACATTCTTAATTAAGGGGGTGCGGGAATAGGGGACAGGCTTGGAGGGGGGGGGGTAGAGGGTACAAGAATAGGGGGACAGACTTAGGTGGGGGTAGAATGTCAGCCCCCTATTCCTGCACCCTTCTAACACCCCCAAGCCTGTCCCCCTACTCCCACCTACCCCCAAAAAACTCGCTGCACCCCCCTAAACCCACCCCAAGCCTGTCCCCCTACTCCCACACACCCTTAACTTGGAACACTTTTAATTAAATGCTCTGTTGTCCTCTCACGATATGATGAAAAAATACAGTAAATGCAAGGGAAGCAACAGGACTTTATACTGTAACGGGACATTCAATTGGCCCACTCACCCACTCTCATTATTTTCCTCACTTTATTCCCCACCCACCCACCCACCCACTGTCATTTCCTCACTTTATTCCCCACCCACCCACTGTCACTTCCTCACTTTATCCAACTTGTTATTTAGGTTTCGGTGGATCTTCTCTTCTTCCTGGGTGTGAAGTTTTTTTTTTTATACAGACGAATGTGAATATGTCAAGTCTCAAGTTTAATCATATCTGTTCTCAAGAATTATGTTATATTATATTGATATCGGAATTATTACAAGGCCTTCATTAGAGTACAAAGAAGGTCGGATGATACAGAACGCACTTGGTTGAATCCAAGGTCGAGGTAAATTTTTTTGGCAACACCTTCAGTAAAAAAAAAAAATTGTAAAATAACAAGAACATGAAGGAAAACCCTTCAAAAGCTTCGGCTCTTAATGATTCAAGTGAAATAATAAAATATCCATATTTAAGGTCTCAAAAATATTAATTATGTTTTATCTGGATTTTCGTATTCATATGGTTATATTGAAATTTTGAAAATGAACCCTTTTTATTGAGGGTGAACCCCTCGGATAAATGATTCAATGTCGGTAAAAGAAAATGGATGGGAGGAAGAGAGTGAGTGAGTGAGTGAGTGAGTACTCGAGTTAGTTGAACCCCTTTTAAGAAGTGGTCACCCCAAGAAGAACAATAATTCGGATAAAACCTAGAGTTCTCGGCTTAGGCCGGAGCTAAAAATAATATGAAGAATTTGTGCCTTCGTCTTGTGGTGTACAATTGTAAAGGTTTCTTCTGTCTGATACGGTTGGCAATTTTTTAGCTCCTAATAACTGCGAAGGCTCCTTTTAGTGGCGACGATATCATTTTTTTTTTTATTTGCTTCCCCCCCCCCCCCCTGATTTCTTTTTTTATATTTTAGTGGAGTATCATAGGCTCAACATTCTTATAATAATAATAATAATAATAATAATAATAATAATAATAATAATAATAATAACAGGGAACGAAGGACCCATATAATTCTTTGACGTTGTATTGTGGTTCTTATTGAATTTATAGTTTGGAATCATCATCATTATCTTAATTTGTCTTTCAATCTGTTGTCTCTTAAGGGGGTGCGGGCATAGGGGGACAGACTTAGTAGGGGTTTTTTGGGGGGGTGCAGGAATAGGGGCACAGGCTTGGGGGAGGGGTTAAGGTGGTGCGTGAATAGGTTACAGGCTTTCTACCCACTACAAGTCTGTCCCCCCATTCCCGCACCCCCCCCAGTCACCCCTCAAGCTTGCCCCCTAGTCCCGCACCCCCTTAAGATATATAATTATATTTCACTAATTTGGAGATGCATAACTTTTAAGAGTAATAAACTGAGTACGCGGATTGATGACGTAAAAATTTTGGGTCACGGTCACGTATATATAAGTGGAAGAACTTTTGCATCATCAGAACACACACACACACACACACACACACACACACACACACACACACACACACACACACACACACACACACAGACACACACACACACACACACACACACACACACACACACACACAGGCACACACACACACAGGCACACACACACACACACCACTTCACTTTATCCACAGGTATTTCTCCGGCCTAATTATTACCTGTCTCTTTACGTCTCAATGATCCTCTTGTGTTTGTTTGGTGAAGATCATGCCTGTTGTTGTGCTAAAGGCGAGTTTTAGTATCACTTTGGCCTTCACGCTCTCTTGCTCTCGCTTCTCTTCTCTCTCTCTCTTTCGTATAATTTCTCTCCCTCATGCCTCTCATTATGTGTGTGTTGGGAGACGCGCTCGTTCTCACTCTCTGTCTATCTATCCATCCATCCACACTCATTCTCACTATCCATTCATCCACACTCATTCTCACTGTCTGTATATCCATCTATCCACACTCGAAGCTATATAGGCTAACTGTTTTTCTATCGCTCTCTTTCTGTATGTCTCTTTAGCTTTCATTGCTCTGTGTCTGTCTGTTTGTCTGTCCGTCTGTCTCGCTCTTTGACACACACACACACACACACACACACACACACACACAGAGGTACATTTTCTCATTTTCCGTCCTGTCCTTGCTTGATCAATATCCCCCTCCCCATACTCAGTCACTTTCCCCCATCTTCATAATTTTCCCCTTGCCACTTATAAGCTCCATGCAGTCTGAACAAGGTTGCCACTTTATTGTCCCCCCTTGAGAACCTGTATAGCCTTTGTTTTCCCCTCACACAAGGTCGAGGATCCATTGTTGCATGTGACGACTGGGGATGGGATGAAGAAAGGGTGAGAGTGAGATGTAATGGATTGAGGAATAAAAACAGATACAATAATAATAATAATAATAAATAAATAAAATTAGTTTGGGTGAAAGCAGGTTAAGACAGGGATGCGACCAGAAGATGAAAGATGAAGATAATTGAAAAACAGAAAATGTATAATTGTGCGAGAGGGGAAAAAAGCAGCGAAGATTGGAAATGAAAAAAAATATATAAAGGCGAGGAGGATAATTTAAGAAAAGGGGCAAAGGGATAAATGAAGAATGGGTAAAGGAATAGATGATAATTATTAAAGGATACACAGAGGTATCCATACGAATCAGACAACAATGGTGAGAAATGGAGTTAATTAAGTGGAGGAAGATTTGAATTAATTAAGAGGAACGGGGTTGGAGGGAAATTTGTGTGAAAGGAAAAGTGAGATAAAAAGGGGACATGAGGTGGATGTTGTAAAAATGTAAGCAGTATATTGTGTCGGGAGAAGCTGAAATAACAATCCGAATCCCAATCTACCTTTTTACATCTTATTTTGTTTTGTAAGCATTTTCACCTCGACTCTTATCCAGTGTTATTGTAATGTCATTAACTCAAAATTCGGCCATATGATTGAAGCCGAATTCCCTCCTGTAGTGTGTAAAATATTTTTGTTTGTTTTATTGTGTTTATTGTATCTTGTTTGCAATGTGTTTTATGTGTTGTGTTTAATGTGTTGTGTTTATGTTTACAGCGTGTGGGGGTGAGCGAGGAGGGGGTGGCCGCGCCCCCAGTGCTGCTGAAGGTGCCGGCGCCAGTCAAGCGCTCCACCATGCACCCCGACCTCACGTCCAAGGAGGTAAGTAGTAGTAGTAGTAAGTAGTAGTAAGTAGTAGTAGTAGTAGTAGTTGTAGTAGTAAGTGGTAGTAGTAGTAATCGGCAGTAGTAGTAGTAGTAGCAGTAAGCGGTAGTAGTTGTAGTAGTAGTAGTAGTAGGAACAGAGCAACGTAATGTATATACTGTTAATCCTCTTGCATGTCATTTTATCCCCTCCATCCCTGTCACTCCTATCACCCCCTCCCTCTCTCTGTGACTCCCATAATCCCCTTCCCTTCCACATCCCCGTTACTCCTACCACATATTTTCCTTTCCCCTCCACTCCCGTTACTCCCATCACCACTTCCCTCCCAATTACTCCCACCACACTCCCGACCATCTCCTCCCCTCCCTCCCTTATTGTAATTATATGTATAACACTTTGTATATACACGGCATTACCGGAATATATTAAAAGAGGATAGTAAACATTAGGTACATATGAGGGCCTTGATTCCTTCAATGTATACCAGGAAACAGGATCAGATGAACAGAAATAATGGTGCCCTGTTGTTTGGAGTAGTTGCTTCATATTTTTTTATTTTTTTATATATATTCTCCCTTTAATCCCGACACTCACCCACCATCATTTCTTTGCTCCTCTTCGCCTCTTCCTTTACCCCTCCTTTCAACCCCTACTCCTCCTCCCTATACACCACGTTTCTTTCTTCCTCACCTTTCTCCCTATCCCTAATTCTTTCTACCCATTTTTCCTTCTAACCTTCCTTCCTACCCCTACCTTCCTTCCTTCCATCCTACCCCTTACCATCATTCTTAACGTCACATTCCCGTAATTGGCAAGTTAACTTTTCCACAAATCACTACCGTAGAATTTGTACTTTGATGTAATATATTATTATTCTACATAGCTCCAATGGTGTATATGCATGTGAAAATAATCTACGCACATTCACTCCCCGCCACCAACACTCTGTCCTCGTCCTTGCCCCTAGGCGGAGGTGCCCCCAGAGCAGGTCGAACCGGTGGACCTGAGCGTGAGGGGCGGCAAGACGGACACCCACCACGCCCACACCCCCATCAGGAGCATGAAGGAGCACACGGGCGTGGTCCTCAAAGTGCCCACCTTCCCCGCCTTCTCCTACCACACGTTTGGAGTCGATGTTTCCCTCAAGCCAGGTGAGTAACTCCTCGACTGATTTTCTTATTGTTATTTAAATCCTTTGGCGACGGTGGTATGCAAGGTACAGTTGCCAAACAAGCAATTGCGACAAATCTTGATGGAACTTTAACCATAATAATATGCACAACTATTTGTAGGGACTATAAGCATGTATAACAGAAGGAAATGTACATATCCTTCTGCAATACATACTTATGATCCCTACAAACAACTATGGACATTAATATATTCAATGTTCTATCAAGAGTGGTCGCAATTCCTTTTTTGGCAACTGTACATATATAGCTACCTTGGTGGTATGTATCCCTGTGAAGTATTTAGAGTCTATATTTCCCTCAAGAACAGGTGAGTAACTCCTTGATTGATTTTCTTACTGTTGTTTAAATCCTTTGGCGACTGTGGTATGTATTCCTGTGAAGTAATTAGTACAAGCAAGAATATTGATCGACTCTAAAATAATCAGCTACAATAATAACGCTTGTATCTAAAATAATCAGCTACAATAATAACGCTTGTATCTTCAGTTCGTCCAAGCCTTGTAACTGTGTCTAAAGCTACTTATGGTTCAGGTGCTGGTTGAAATGGTATGAAACTATTCCAAGCAACGGAACACTATTATTTTTGCTCTTCTTGTTCTGTTTCCTGGCATACTTTGGAGAAATCAAGGCACTCCAATGTAACTAAAGAGAATTACCACCTTAAGACTCGTCACTCATGCAGGATTCGACCGTCCCAACGATTCCCATATAGGCCTATAATTATTAATGCCTCGCCTCCGTTGTAAATATTAACATGCTTTCCACTTCTGTTTTAAATTCTCTTTCATCATGCATCTTTTCTTCTTTCGTCAGTCAAACCTTTCTTACTTTTCTTCTCCATCATCTCTTACTAAACCACCATATTCATATATTCTCTCTCTCTCTCTCTCTCTCTCTCTTTGTCTTCCCAAATTGGATAACCCCTTCCCAAAATCAAGTCGCTGGTCTTATAGAGTTCCTGTATCATTTGCTTTATGTTTCCTCGGTTCGGGAAGTTAAGTCGACACTAAAGGCAACATTTCCTTCATATAACTCATCCTTCCTTAAGGGACCCTGGTGTGTCGTAGTCAGAATATTGGAGATAAACGAGTCCTTCAAATATAGCCACGAAACGCTGCCAATATGGATGGAGTTTGTGTTTCGTGGCATGGTCAGGAGGAATCAGAAACCTCCAATATTCAGACACGATCACAGGGTCCTTAACTTGCTGCTCATTCCCCTCCACGACCCTAGCTCCCATCATTACTCCTCTCCCCTTCTCTCCATTCATTTTTCTTTGTACCTTCTGACGTTCACATTTTTCCCATTTCCTCCTGCATAATATTGATCATCATTATGCTTATCATCACTATTTGTTTGTTCAGACTCGGGTGAAGTTACTGAATATATTTGTGTGTGTGTTGTAAGTTCTGTGTTGACGTCATGATACAACTTATACACACCCACACCTATATATAATTATGGCCCGTAGTTTTAAAACATTTGAGGGCCCTTACTGGAGCTCTATGAACCCTCCAAATAATCCAGGCCACAAAACGCTTCAGTGTTTCGAATAGGGAATCTGTTGCCTGGAGTAGTTTGGAAGATTCATAGAGCTCCAGTAAGGGCCCTCAAATGTTTTAAAACTACGGGCCTTACGTACCTCTCTTTATCATCTCTTTCCTTTCCCCGACCCTAGAGTTTACACCCTACTTTACCCCCTCAATTTTATAATCTGGATGTTTGGGAGATGAGTGTAGTGAGATGGAAAAACAGGTTATTATGCTACACACATCGCGTATAAAAGGCATTGCAGCAAGTTGTAAAAATTGCAATGTAGGTTAACGCACAACACTTTCCTTAACATCTTTATAATTTCTCCAAATGTCGTTTAATTCCCTTTATCATGCTTCTCTCTCTCTCCTTTTCCACGTTCTTATAGGTTAATTTGCCCCTAACTATTCGTAACGTTTTAACTTGTAACTTCTATATATAGTTTTCATGCCCACTACTCTTCCCTTCACAATGTTTAACCTACAGTACATACCTTATCTATTTTAACTGTATATCTCGACATTTCCCACGTACTTTACACTCTCTAACGTCAAACCCCTGATCATCATTCCTCTCTCATCCTTTTTTCACCGCTTTTCTCTATCGTACGTAAGCCTCTTTTTTTTCTATTCTTTCATTATACACACTGGACGGGCGTTTATTTTTATCCCCTTGCCGAAGCACCCCATCACTCATTGTAGTTACATTTTTTCCATCACTTCTTTTCCCTGTTTTCTTCCGTTTCCTCCTTTCCCATGCATGTTTCCACCCCACCCCATACTCCTTCCCTGGAGACTCCCATCCCTCTCGGTTCCCATCTCCCATATTTTCCCAGCCCCGTCTCCCCTCCCTTCTTCCACAAAGCGGTTCCCAACCAAAGTGGGTCGAGGCGGCTGGGTGGCTGGCTGGCGGTGTGTCGTAATGGCTTGTGGTGGTGAAATGGTCCGAGCTCGTCTTCCCTCTCAACATGCGACCTTCCGACCCTCCTCCTCTTAATGGTGCCAGGTCAGGGGTCACAGTGCACGAGGAGGAGGAGGAGGAGGAGGAGGAGGGTGGTGGTAGTGGTGGTGGTGGTGGTAGTGATGGTGTTTGTGCGTGGGAGTATGTATGTATGGAAGGGCAGCTCAGGTGGTGGTTTGGGGTCCCCACGCGCGCGCATGTATGTATGTATGTATGTAACAGAGAAGGGTGAAAGAGATGTGATGATGATGGATGGATGGATGGATGGATGGGTTTGACATCGTGTTTGTTTGTTTGTGTGTATGTGCGTTCACGTGTGTGGTTGGTTGTACTTGTGTGTCTCCATTCCCATATGATTGAATAGTTTCATATGGGTGATAATTACAGATGCCGCGTGATGCGTTATACTGTCATGTGTTCTGAGGTAATTCGTATTCGTGTGTGTGTGTGTGTGAGAGAGAGAGAGAGAGAGAGAGAGAGAGTGTGTGTGTGTGTAAAGCTTATGTCTGTGTGTGTGTGAGATAGAGAGAGGCTGGGTGGGTATGATGAGAGATGTTGAGCAATACACATCTAGACAGGGAACAGGTGAGGGTGAACCAGACGACGCCCGTTAACAGATTCACTCCACCTTTTGATTACCTCTTATTTTCCCAACTATAATTATGACCTCGGATGAAATTTTTACCATCCATCTGCACACACTCATTCCTTTAAGCAATCTTCACATGCACTTTATCCAGTAGCTTCATTCTTCCTAAATGCTGTGGATGGATTGTTTGCCTCTTTTCCATCACAGATCTCCTTCCCTTGTCCCCTCAGTGTTTTCCTTCTCCTGTCCCATATCACAGTCTCTCTTCTGTCTTTTTACAATTTCCCTCCCCTTTACTCTGCTTACAGTTTTCCTTTGCATGTCACTTGTTAAAATTTCTCTCACGGTATTCCACCTATCTCACAACCTTCCTCTCCCATCAGTCCATCATCACCCTCTTTCTTTCGCCCTCCGTTCAGTCGTGGCGTAATATATCCGTAGGTTTTTGGGCTAACACCATATTCGTCGTAGCTGTGTGTGTGTATGTGTGTGCGCGCTAACCTCTTACTTAATATTTATGATTTACTGTCTTTTTTTTTTTATGAAAGTATGAAAATCTCTATTCATTGTAATAAATTAATAATGCTGGGAATAATAGTTTTGGAGAGAATCCGAGTAATAAAATAGTGTTAATGGGAAAGTGTTACGAGCAGCCAAAAAACATACACCATAAAAAGTTTTCCTCTCATCCCCCATTGTTCCCTGTCACACTCTCTCTCATTCTCACTCCTTGTCTCACTCTCACACTACCTACTTCCTTTATAATTAAACACCCCTTTATCCTCTTCTCGCGCCCATCCCCTCACTATTCCCTGTCACACTCTCTCATTCTCACTCTTTGTCTCTCACTCTCACACTACCTACTTCCTTTATTATTAAACACCCCTTTATCCTCTCCTCGCCCCCCTCCCCCATCCCTCCTCTCCCTCTCTCCATCCCTCCTCTCCCTAGCACACACACCACCAACCAAAGGGCCCGCCGCCTGCGCCTCTATCCTCACCCTGACCTGCTATCTCCGACTTGACTAGGGTCGGATCTCTCAGTTCTCCCCGATGATGCACGACTCATACTCCTCACAAAGCTCTCCTTATCCATCACCCCACCCCGCCCCGTCTCTTGCATGGTGGTGGTGGTAGTGGTGGTGGTGAGAAAGCCTTTTGGGATTGGAGTCCAAGGCCCTTTCTCGAATAGATAATATATATAAAAAGTGAGGTGAAAAAAATAAGTTATGGGTATTTTATGCAAAAGGCCTCGCGGTTCCCCCAGAGGCTGGTGGTGCTGGTGATAAGACCAGCTGTGGGTTGTTGTGGTGGCCGTGTTTTATAGGTTCTGAAACATGGATTTACAGGTGTACAACAGAGTCAGTACATTCTTAGAGTAATAATATAAGGATGTATGCCTAATTAGATAGATGGGAATGTCTGTCCGTGATGTATATTAACTTCCTCACAATAATAAAGTTTCGAAGTATAAATTCACAACTGTAGGTTCACTCGGATACCACGAGGCTACACGCATCTCGAACCAATAGAGACTTTGGGTGGGCTGTCGTCCAGAAACCTCCTACTTCATGTCAGGTATCGACTAAAGTGGGCGAGAGACTATGTATGGTATCCGAAGGTTCATAGATTGACCGTCTGTATATAGTTTAGAGTAATGAATAGAAAGACAAAGAGATGAATATGAAATTGAATGTATGAGTTCCGGTACACAAGTGGATTATAATGTGGATGAATGAACATAATATTATGAATGTCTCGTCTTTGTTAAAGTTTGCAGTAACTTAAATATATTAGTGGACACGGTACACACAACATTAACACTTATGTGCAGAACCTTTTCCTTTACATGAAACGTCAGTTGTCAAGTAATGTTCACCAAAACATATCCCTTAGTCCCGAAGAGTTCTTTTTACGATGACGCAAAGTTTAATAAGGTGCAAGTGTCAGGCGGACTGACATACTGATGGAAATGTTGTGATGCGTGAGAAATTCTGTATTGCAGAACAGATATAAATTGGGCCTAATAACGGGCAGGATGTTGTTCAATTAAGTGAGCACTGCTTTACCCCTTATGACGCTATATGCACAGTAATAAAGGCGTTATGTGTAAACTAGAGACAATTGAAACCCTTGTTGTCAATACGGAACGTAATGCAAAATTTTAAGATCTGCTAAAAGTGCTGAATGAACGAGCTAAATCTTATAACGCCGTTCCCACAGCATTTGTCATTACTTTGGATTTCCTTAGGTCGTCCTCAATCCTCATCATGTGTTCTCTCTTTCCTCCTAATTTTAGCTTGCCAAGTACATCTCTTCATGGCTGCCACTCTTATTTTACCAATTCCGCTTTCTCTCTTCGTCTTTCCAGCTTGTTCATACCCTTCTTGCGACCCTTTAACCCAACACCTTAACGCTTGCTGTACACCTCCCTCCACTTTCCTCACTGCCCCCCCCCCCCCCCCATTTTTTCCCTGCTCCACAACCCCCCTCCCCTGTCTCTGCACTTCTCACCAAATCTTTCCAGTTCTTTCCTTACTTCTCTACCTCTTTCTATCCGTAGTTCTCCATCCCTTCATTTCTCTTCTTAACTTTTATTTACTTGAGTTCATTACCTTTCCATTTCCAGTCCTCCGCTATTCCCCTAACCTTAGCACTTACCTTGTATAACTGCTGGTGTTTCTATCCTTCTTATTACCTCCCAGCCTTCCTCCACGGGCCACCCACTCACTCTCTCACACTCACACTCCCTCTCTCACTCCCTCCCTCAGTCCCGATTCAACTCACCCACGTCCTGGTTGCCAGTCTCCCTGTCTTCTCATTTCTCCCTGACCGCTGACAGGGTGATGGGTGGGGTAATGATCACACTCATCACCACCACCACCACAACGCATGATGGATTCCCTTCCCTTCCATCCCTCCCTTCCTTCCCCCACCCACCGTCCCTTCACGCCCATCTTGGTTGAGGAATGTTGAGTAATGTTGGTTGGTTGGTTGGTTTTCCTCGCTTTTGGTTGTTCTTTCCACTCTCGTTCTGGTTAATGGATATATAGTGATATCTTATCCACACAATAGTACTGACTGAACAAAATGTCTGGGTTTTTTTCACTCCTTAAAGGAATTTTTCCATATCTAGTATATCCTTATGTTGAAGAAGGTGAATTATTTATAAAATACCAAATTGAAAGAATATAAAAATATATAGAAAATTGGTGGACTAAGCACCCCTCATCTACCACCTGTGTCTCTCTTGCCATTATATACCGCACAGCCATGGAGGGGCTTTCCTTTTGTTATTATATTCCTTTACATTCAACATTACCCAGCACGTTTCCCACCCTGGTGTACAGAACGCCAGCTAGTTAATTTTCCTTCTTCACGAATCCTTAGTCAGGAAAAACAAGTATAGTAAAAAAAAAAAAAATGTTGATGGATGGTTATACTCTTTACAGTGTAGTTTTAACAACACTGTGTCTTCGTGAAAAACAACTTTGTGTTATTTATGTACTCTGTATGTAATTATTTCATCTTATTATGATTTAAAGACGTCATTAACAAAAAATATAGAGTTATAAGAATTGTGTATGTATGTATGTATGTATGTTGATATGACTGTAGGCTGGTGTATGTCCGAGAGGTTGTATAATGAGGCGGTGTTGTGATATTTGTTGAGGGTCTGATGGTGGTGGTTGTTGTTGTTGTTGTGGCTGCAGTGAGATGAGGTCGCTGGTGTGTGTGTGTGTTTGTGTTTGCTTGTTTTTGTGTGTACGTGAAAGGATTATAATAAATAAGTATTTGTGAAGTGAATGTGTGTGTGTATGCGAAAGATAATTATTTTGTGTGTATACGAAAGATAATTTATGAGAAAGACATTTTTGTGTGTGTTGTATGCGAAAGATAGATAATTTTGTGTGTGTGTGTGTGTGTGTGTCCAGATAGCACACACTCACTCACTCACTCATCACCGTCACCACAATCACACTTGATGGCTTCCCTCACTCACCACCGCCTTCAGCATTATTGAGTGATTGATGAATGTTGGTCGTTTGGTGTTTGATGAATGAAGTCACGCCAAAGCTTGATAGAAAATTTATGAACACTTTTCAGGCTCGTCTTTTGGGCTTCTTTTCTGGCTTGTTTACTAGAACCTCAGGCATCATAATAATAATAATAATAATAATAATAATAATAATAATAATAATAATAATAATAATAATAATAATTAATAATAATATTAATAAAGGGGTTATGTATTCATTTTATGCACAGATTGCTTTAGATGCATCATATGAGGTTAAAATTTGATGAAGATGTGGAAAGTTTGAGTTTTTTTTGGCAGGTTGGATGTGGTAGGTGGAGGAGGTATAGGAAGGTGTATGTATGTTAGTGTGTGAAGGCAAATGCGTGATAGGACAGGTGTAGGAAGACTTTGTGTGAGAAAAGTACGAGTGAGCAGGTTTGGCTGAACATGTGTACTGGATATGGCGAGGAAAGAGCAGGTGAAGGAAGATTATTTATGTAAAGACACGTGTGGGAAAGCAATCGTAGAGCAGAGGTAGATGTGGTAAAAACAGGCGTGAGAAAGCAAACAGGTGTGGGCAGGCTTGGGAAGATCAGTTTGGAAGGCAGGTCTAGGATTGGCGTAGTACCATAGGATGTCAGAAGTAGAACAGGTGCACCGCCGAGAATGAGAGAGAGTGTGGGAAGACAGGGGTCGAACTGAAACATACGGGGAAGAAGACAGGTGTGTTAACGAAGGTCATGATGGTGGTGAGTGTGGGAAGACAGACAGATGTGAAGCAAGGTACTTTTATGGCAGGTGTGTGAAGGGAAGTTTATGACAGATGTGGGAATTTCGTGTGTAGAAAGGCAGGTGTATAGCAGAAGAAAAAACTGTGTTGCATGTACAGTTGTCAAAAAAGTTATTGCTACAAATCTTGATAGAACTTTAACCATAGTAATACCCACAACTATTTGTAGGAACTATAAGCATGTATAACAGAAGGAAATATACATATCCTTCTGTAATACATGCTTATAATCCCTACAAACAAATATGGACATCAATATATTTAATGTTGTATCAATAGTTGTCGCAGTACCTTTTTTGGCAACTATACGTCCTGAGTGGGAAAGCAAGTGTCACTGAGAAATTGGGAGGGCAAGTGTACAGCAGATGTGGGAAACCCTGTGTGGAAAGTCAGGTGTAGGGTGTGTCGAGTGTGATTATATGGTGGGAAGGTTATGGCAGCGGTGGTGGGAGAGGGTCAGGGAATTAGGTGATAGGCAGGTGATAAGAGAAGTAATGGGGGCGTAGGTCCAAATTATTCACCTTAGAGGAATGTATCTCGGAGTAGGGAGGGAGGAGGAGGAGGAGGAGGAGGAAAGGGGTAAGGGGTAAGAGAAAGAAAATGAAAGTGAAGGGAAGAAGGGACTGTGAGAATGAGGAGGTGGAAAAGTTTCGGAAATAAGAAAAAGGAAATTGGAAGGACTTGCCGAAAGAAATCTGAGAAGGAAAAATGGGGATTACAAGGGATTTTTAAATCAGAAAAAGACCCATTACTACATAGGAGGAGGAAGAGGAGGAGGAGGAGGAGGAGGAGGAGGAAGAGGAGGAACGGAAAGAGATAGATAGAGGGAAAGAGGAACGGAAAGAGATAGATAGAGGGAAAGAGGAACGGAAAGAGATAGATAGATAGAGGGAAAGAGGAACGGAAGGAGAGAGGGAGGAAGGAAGGAAGGAAGGAAGGGTGTTGGTGATATGGAGAGAAGAAAGGATAGAAGAAGAGGAATAATGATGAGAAGAGATAGGAAAGGGTTTGATGATTGTGTCCAAATTAGGTTGTCCGTCCGCCTGCCTTTTCCCTGCACAACTCTCTTTATCTTTTGTGTGGGTAAATCTGGAGCAACTGAATCCTCCAAACTATTCCAAGCAACACAACACCATTATTTTTGCCCCTTCTGGTCCTGTTTGCTAGCATACTTTGGAGGAATCAAGGCACTCCAATGTACCAAAAAAGAATGACCACCTTAATGTATGTACTACGTGTTGACTGTAGTAACTTTCGCGTTCACTTCCACTTTTCCATTATGAAATTTCCCATACAGCTGCTTACAAAATTTGCAATATTTTTGTTTAATATTTTGTTTTGTTAAATATTGAGTGGTGCAGAAAACAAAAAAAGAATGACACGTGCAAATACCCATACTCACTCAAGCATGCACGCACATACTGTATACTACACTACAATAAAATTACAATCGAACGACAAAACGGGGGGGGGGGGGGGGGGTTGGCTATTCTTTGCAGTCACACCCTCACACTAGTCTCAGAAAGTTTATGTCACACTAGAAATCAAATCGTAATGTCTCTTGATTCTAACCCTTCTTCCATTCGCTCTGGATAGCATCAGAACCTGTATAGTCTAATTGAATTTAAAAGGTTTGGTTGGTTGGTTGGTTGGTTGGTATAGAAGAGGTGCAGGGTAAGAGGGAGGGAGGGAGGGAGGGCTCGGCAGTTTTGTATAATTGCCAGCTAGGGAAAGCCTCCGCCCCGAGAACTTTTAGCCTGAGCTTTCATTAACCCCTCCAAGTACCATCATCACAGGCCAACTAGGAGGCGATAGCGGCAAATATGAACAATTAGACGATAGGAGCAGTTACACCCTCGGCAATTGAAGGGGTGTATGATTGGGATGGCTGGAGTGAGATTCGACGGCTGACAGTGAAATAGGGAAGGAAGGGGAGTTGCCTGAGGGAGTATGGATGGATGGATGGGAGGTAGGCTATAGTAGGGGTACGATGGGATGGAAGCCGAGTTAGAGAGAGAGAGAGAGAGAGAGAGAGAGAGAGAGAGAGAGAGAGAGAGAGAGAGCATAGGTGGATAATAACATAATCGTGATATAGGCTTCGGTAGGACAAAAAAATATATATAGTAAAGATGGATGCATACTAGTTTTTCTATCCTACCGTAGCCTATATCATGATTAATAGTAATAGCAGTGAGTGAGCCAGAAATGTATGCATCTGCTGAGGATTGGCGAAAGTACAATTTATGATGCTGAATGAATAATGACTGCAATAATGACATAAGAGGGGTTGAGAGGGTGACATAAGAGGGGTGGAGAGGGTGACATAAGGGACACGGAACATTATTTTGGACCTAGAGATAGACAGATACTAGAGATAGACAGGATATTGTTACAAAGGACAAGGTTTTGGCAGATAAGGGGGGGGGGGAGATGACAGAGGATGGGGGCAGGTGGCAGGGAGATGAAAGAGGATGTGGGTGGGGAGATGACAGAGGAGGGGAGATGACAGAGGAGGGGGGCAGGGAGATAACACAGGAGGGGGGCAGGGAGATGACAGAGGAGGGGGGCAGGGAGATGACAGAGGAGGGGGGCAGGGAGATGACAGAGGGGGGGGGGAGGCAGGTTGCAGGGAAGGAAGGGTCCGATGACAGAGGTGGGGGAGGTGGGGGGCAGGTGACTAGGAAACACACCGCAGTACAGTGTCGGGTGAGCGAGATTGTGATCAGTGAACGGCTTAACTACAACTCCTGAACCAGTTATTTTCTGGAAGGGCGGCATGCACACCACCCTGCCACTCCGGTCACCCCTGCCTGTGTCTGTGTGTGTCTCTCCCTTGCCTTCTCGCCTCATTTTGTTTGTCAGTTTTTCTTGTATTGTCCCGTGCCATAGTTGCAATCTTTTCTCCTTTTACTCTTATTTTGTTTCCCTCCTAAGCTGCTACAAAACTTAAATAACAACTTCTCACTATACATTCTTCTGCGTCAACACCAAGAATCTTAAAATAATGACTTAACTCGACCCCTTTTTCCCTTTCCTCCCACAGAGAACGAATCGCCGCCGCCCTCAGACCCCTTCGGCGTGAGTCTGGAGGCGACACTAAGGACCGACTCCACTACACTCCTGTCCATACGCAAGATACGGGAGGTCTCATTGTAAGTACTATATATAATTATTATAGACCCTGAGGAAGCTGTGTTGGTGTGTGGTGAGGGGCGGACGTGCAGGGTAGGGTGGGGTAGGGTGGAGTAGAGTGGGGTGGGGTGGAGTGGGGTGGGTGGCATAATGGGTAAGATGGTGGTAGGTAGTATAGGTGGAGTTGGATGATAGGTGCAAAGGTTAATTGGGATACGTGGTTGGGTTGTTGGAATAGAGGGTATGTTATGTGGTAGTAGGTATAGTGGTGAGGTGTGAAATGGTTTGTTTGTGTACTCGTGGGTGGGATAAGGTGGAATAAGGAGTGTGGTGTGGGTGTAGACTGTAGAGGATGGGGTGGAAGGCTTGGTGGATAGTAGAGGTGTAGTTGAAGGTGGGGTTTGGTTGTAGATATAGAGCTTGGGATATGTGGTGGGATAGAGTATGTAGAGGGGTGGGGAGAAAAGGTGGTGATGAGGGAGTGTAGAGTGAAGTTGTGGTAAAGGTGTAGTAGATAACCAACCCCCTTAATTTTCTTAAGTGTACCAATAGTCCACAGGGTACAATGAAGCTACTGTACATTGCAAGGGTCTTTATGATAATCTGTAAGTTATACAGATTAATTTATTGTGTACTCTTTGTGAAAGTTTTGAGTTTCGTAGAGATTAAGTTTTTCTAGACTTAATATTAACTGATATATATGCTAAGCCTACAGAATGTTATGGTATAGCTGCCCTGTACATACATATAAGGAAAACTAATGTTGTTATAATTTATTTTATATTCCAGTTTTCAGGCTAGTAAGTTTGAGTTCAAGGCAGAAGGTATTATGCGTGGGGATTTCATTTTCAGGTGGGGTTTCATTCCATGACAGAAAGTTTCCAGTCTTTGTACCTATATTTTCTGTTCCATGTAGGAAAATTAAAAACGAAATCACATTTCATTAAGCAGGTTTATGACATCAGTACAACGATAAAGTAAGTTTGAGCCTATTTGTTTAATGACGATGTTGTTTTGATGTTGTTCCAGGGCGTTGTGTGGTAAACGTGCCCTGAGTGAGAGTCCATCCCCACCTCCAGTGTCTGGGCCTCCCACAGCACATGCCATCCCCACCTCCGACGTTTCCGTCTCAATCTCCTCTTCAGCGGCCGTGGCAGCAGCCGCCTCCCTCCTCTCTCCTTCCTCACACTCGCTAATCTCGTCATCATCTTCGTCGTCTTCGTCGCCACCTTCGCCGCCAGCGGGAGCGCGAGCTCCTGGGCGCGCACCTCCTCCTCAGGCCGACTATTCGGATGCGCTTAGGAGACGGAAAGTTCACAAGTGTGACTTTGAGGGATGTGAAAAGGTGTATACGAAGAGCTCACACCTCAAGGCTCATAAACGCACACACACAGGTAAGTCGTTGACAAACCTTAAACTTCTGTCATCACATACATTTACTATATATTTGATCCATTCATTATGTTTGTGCCTTACTCTACCAGCCTGCGTCAAAAGATATACATAAGAAAAATGTCTACATAAAACAAAAATACAATCGAATGAAAATAATTTTCCCTAAGTATATTGCCACTAGTTTTACCAAAGCAACTGAAAGATGTGATTTGTATCCTAGTCTTAATAACTAATATACTGTACACTCGAACCAGTAAAATCGCGTCCATCTGCTGCACCTCAGTGTGGATGGAACATAGTAGAACGACATGATACTATGTTCCCACCCATAATGACTCCTTCCTTCCAGTGTTACCAGCTTAGATGACACGAATTTACTGGCTCGAGTGTACATACTGTATAGTTACGAAATGGATAGTGTTTGTGTAAATGTTTCTTGTTTGATAATGTTAATAATAATGCCTTTCATAACTTATAATTACGTTTTGTGTTTTGTTGTGGTGCAGGGGAGAAGCCGTACCAGTGCACGTGGGAAGGATGCATGTGGAGGTTTGCGAGGTCGGATGAGTTGACGCGCCACTACCGTAAACACACTGGCCAGAAGCCTTTCAAGTGTCAGCTGTGCCAGAGATCCTTCTCCCGTTCAGACCACCTTTCACTCCATATGAAGAGGCACTGAGAGTTGCATGGTGCCTCCAGGGAGAGATAAAAGAAGCATGAATGTCGGGCTTCATTCACCTTGAGTGTCTGTCCCTGACCTCTGCTACGGTAGCCGACGGGGACGCTGCCACATGATTGTCTGCCCCGTCGGTGGTCCTACACTCGGGCTGTGCAACCCTGCTGACAAAGACAGGGCCGCTAGTGTAGAGAGGACCATAAATATGCTGTGCCAAGGGCTTCCTATGTGTCGCACAATCACAGTCTTCTTTCTTGCCGAGGAAGCAACATGAGGTGTACGGGGCCGAGGGGAACAAGAGACTCTCCTCCACCGAGCTTCACATCGCCTCCCTCCTAGTGTTTCCCTCGGTTGCTCCCTCCTACTACTACTGCTTCTCCATCAGGAGTTAAAAAAAGAGCTTCGTAGGTCCCAAAGTCATCCTCCTCTGGTCAGATGGTGGCTAAGGACGGCCATCTGACATGTGGAGTGGGTGGCAATGATGTTCTGATCCTTGTACAGTTGGTGTAGACTCAAGCGCCACAAGTGTTTCGCCTTGATGTCTGAAAAAAAGTAACAGTAACTCTGTGTTAATCGCTAGTGATAGTGTGTGATAGGAAACATTCCTTTTTTATTAATTTAACGAAGCTAAATATTCCAGTGTAGAAGGAATACGATCCATAATGGCCATTAGAAAGAAAAGTGAAAATATTTAGAAACAACAAATGGACGTGATGACAAAAGAAATTGAAATCCAGGGTCAAGTGAAACAAGCAGACAATAATACCTGACCGATGTTATACACTGAACCGCTGTCTTCCATATGCCTTGTGACTTACCATAGAGTGTATTTTCATTTTGTGGGAGTCGTGCACTCCCCTGGAGAGTCGTCATTCATCGGTGATTGGATTTTTATAATTAACTAAATGCTGATCAAGTTTTAGAATTTCAGTATTTGGCAGAAACCATTTATTTCTCTCACCAAAGTTGGGGGTTATTGTAAATCTTTTTACGCTTGGAAATTGACAAAAACAAAATATTTAAGAAGTGATACTATTTCTAAGCACAAAAATAGGTAAACGAGTGCATGTATGTAGTCTTCCAACTTTCTTGTGATGGAAACAGTGTTAAACTTACGAGATCTTCCATTAATTATTGAGCTGACAACCCACGAGGGACGGGGAGGAGGCAGCCGGTTAGCGATTTCTGTCTGTATTCAAGATAAGCTTAATTGCTCAGAGACACCACATAGTTTCAAGTACTTATTGGCACGAATGGGAAGAGTTAATATAATATATATTGTGTTTCTTATGTATGTACAATTCGTGCAGCTTCCATTTACTTATATCCGCACGACGATAATAATAATAATTGACAAAGTTCACTCTTCCCTTACCGTGCGCGCACACATAAGATATTCTCACCCAGGCACCATCATTCATGCACGCACTCTGTTAAATCTGCACTTTCCTCAGCACATGTGTAATCTATCATCTTAACACTTGTCATGCACATACGCACGCTAGGGAACACACTACAAGTACAATACAATTTCACTTTGAGCATGTAATGAGAAGCTGACCACGCGACCTGCCACAGCAAGTATAATAAGACACACTTGGAAACACACAGCTATATTACTTACAGGATATTTCCGGTCATTAAATTGCTTTGTATCTCATCTAGGACTGTGGTGACTTGTAACTATATTCAACCCCACCTAAGACGATGAAGGGGAGTAAACGTAACATCACTCTTTCAATTCAGTGCTTTATCTGTATTGTTACCATAACACCACTTCTTTCTATATAATATTGCTCTGTATTGTTAACACAAGTACAAACAAAACGCGAAAACATTAATAATTCATTAGATAGATCTTGTGTTTGCTCCACTGAATTAATCTAGGCACACTAGAAATATGAAATTTTAAAATAACATATAAATATGTGTGTACATTTCATGATATCTTCATTGTAAGACAATTTATAATGGCGAGTGACAAAATATTAATTTTGTCAAGAACTCGACCTGTTAAAACTGTAGTAAAAGTAAATGTAGGGAAAACGGTACTAGGAAAACGCAAGGTACCACACGAGCTTAAACAAAACGCCAGTAACTCTGTCTTCACTCACAGTACAACACATCACATCACACTAAATTATCCACACAAACATTTCCAGGATAAAATTATAACATTTCATAAAACATCATTCAAAAAAACATTACAAAAATCCTTTCCTAGAACACACCCCATGGCACCCAACACACATTGCCACACCTGGAACACACACACACACACACCAGTACTACACCTACAAGCACCATCATACCATACATATTACATATATATACATAGAAATGCATTGTACACACACACACACACACACACCAAGCGTCCATCAGGTAACCCGACTGGCTGGGAGTGTCGCGTGGTCTCTCTCACTCACCAATCTCTCTTATCCCCTCCTGGCTGCCTCCACCTCGATCCCTCGTCTCGGGACCACTGGACCAACCCGGGCCGCAGTGTGACGCCTTTGTCCAGCTCGTTACATGTAGGGTTACTCGCAGTCTCCAGAATGTTATGTAGAATCAAAAGAACTGTGATTTTTTCCCTTGCTCCCCTCCCCTTCCTCATTTTAATTTTCTTGTTGCTTGTTTTAAATCCCAATTTTCTTCGATCCTCGCGATTAATTTTTTGTCCGAGACGATTTTAGTAGGAGTCCTCGAGAAGTGTTGTATAGTACAAAATGATAGCCACACGTGTTGTTTAGTTGGGTTTGTTGTGTACAGGGGACGTCACCCTTCACATCCGACTGCTTCATACCTCTGTTGGGCTGGTGAGCTGGGGCAGGTCAGGTCAGTTCAGGTCGGTTCACAGGAATCGGGTATAGGGTAGCTATTATTATTTCCCTTAGACTGATTTATAAGGAAACTTTTTGTGGCGTGACAGGAAGTAAAGTAGCATTAAGGTGGTTTTCAAGGAGTTAAATGCATAAATTCAATGACAGGTTATGTCTTCCAAAGGTAACGCAGAGCCTTGTGTGTTGGTGTAAGATTAGGGTCAGTAGTGTGATTGTGGCTTATGCACTTATAACTCCTATTTGTTTTAGTAGAGTCTATTCCTGCAGGTAATTTTGATGCAACTTGTATGTGTGACTGTTGTGCTCATCGTCATGAAAACCAAACGAGTGAGAAAGAGTGATTGATGGCCTAGGAAACTGTGTGTTGTTGTGCATTACTTTCGTTTACTTGTTATGCCAGGATTGCAGAGATAGGTAGTGCAGGTTGTTTGAAGTATACTGGTATGTGTCAATACATAGAACCTTAGACATTTCAGGGTAATTACTTTAGGTGGGCATAGACAAAGTGTATTGTACAGTAGCTCTATGCATTACTTCCATATGTTACATAGGTAGATAAAGGCCAGGTAAGTAGAATGTAGTGTTTGAGTATTCATCAGACGAACATATTATTGCGATGCAAAGAGGGTAAATTAGAGGTTTGTGCCCAGGTAGAAATAATTTAAAACAGACACAGGTAGTATATAGAAATAGGGTCAGAAATTTTAAGAGTATAGTAGTGTGAAGCTAAAGTGTTAGTTCCTATTGGAGTGTAATGAATGTATAACTGTAGTTTGTTTACGTAACCCTGGGATGCGCCGTCAGGTTGTATTTTTGAGTAGCCTATATGGTATAAGGACTGGTTTAGTTTTCTCTCCCTATCTTAGCCTAGTTCGGATATTGAGGTGGCCTATGGATACTGGTATACTGTAGTTAGTTCGAATAAGTTGGAGTTGTGTAGATGATCAATTTTGGTGCATTGACATTTTTTTTTTTTTCCATAAGGTGAACTAGTAAGAGAATCGAGTTAGGACAAAAGGTAAGATGGTATGCAGCTCTGAACAGAAGCAGTCGGATGTGAAAGGAATAAAACAACAACCGGTTTTCCATACAAATGTTAGAGCAATAGCCGGTTAAAAATATAATGTAAAGGAGGGAGGGGGAACACGAGAAAGTTAGCCCTCCCTCCTCCATCTATATGTCTCTGTAAGCTTAAGGGACTAAGCTTAAAAAAATACGAGGAAATTTTGAGGTAAGTTGTTAGTTATGTAATGGGTGATTTGCTATTCTTGCAGGGACTGTGTGAACTTTATTTTTGTACTCTCGATCCCAGTCCGTTTTGGTCCCTCGTCTCGTCCCAATGTCATTCTGTTAATCCTGCACTAGTAGTGTTTTGTTGGTGAAGGATTTGAAGAAGATCAGTAGGAGGAGAGACGAGGGTAATGAATGACTAGTGTAGTGGTGGACGGGAGTGGGGTAAACACCCTAAGAACATTGTACAGTCGTGGGAAAAAAATAATCATCCACATTGGGGCGACTCATGTAAATTTACGTTTGATAGTTTCCCTCTGTACGTTTGCTGATAAACATTCCAATAAATAGTTTAGTACCATCTTTTAAAATACTTCATATAGTATTTTAAAAGATAACACTATAATTATGTAAACATGAAAACATTAAACAGCAGTTAAATATTATTTACCTATTATGTGGATGATAATTTTTGACTAGAGATTGTGTGTTCTTTAAGGACCCTGTGATGTAGTCAGAAAATTAGAGGTTAGCGAGTCCTTCAAATATTGCCACGTAACATTAATTATATGGAAGGAGCTTGTTTCATGGCATAGTCAAGAGGAATCAGAAGCCTCCAATTTTCATACACGAACACAGGGTCCTTTGTGATCGTGTACGAGAATTGGAGGCTTCTGATTTCTCTTGACAAGGCCACCAAACGAGCTCCTTTCATATAGGTGGTGTTTCGTGGCAATGTTTGGAGGACTCTTTAATCCCCAATTTTGTTTTACATCATAATATGTTGGTCCATTATCTTTACTCTTTCCTTCTCTCTACTTTCCTCTTCACCCCTGTTTGTTTGTCCACTTTTTTCCCTTATTATTTATTCTGGAGAGAGAGTAGGGGGGGGGGGGGGGGGATGAGTGAGTGAGTGGGGGAGGGGAGTAAAATTGAGGGGGGAGGGAAGAGTGAGGGAGTGTATAAGGGGGATAGAGTGAGGGAGTGTGTAAGGGGGATAGAGTGAGTGAGAGTAGTAGGGGGGAAGAGTGAAAGAGAGTGGGAAGGGGAGGGGTAATGAGTGAGTGTGGGAAGGGGAAGGATAGAGTAGTGAGGGGAGGGGTAAAAGTGAAAGAGTATGGGGGGGGATGAGTGAAAGAGAGAGAAGTGAGTGAGTGAGTGAGTGTGGGAAGGGGGGGGGGTAATGAGTGAAAGTAGTGGGGGGATACAGAGAGTAGTGGGGGGTAGAGAGTGAGAGAGAGTAGTGTGGGGGGGGGGGTGTTTCTCATTATTCCCCTCCTTCTCCTCTTCCTCCTATTTTCCTCCTTCTCTTTCTCCATCTTCTCCTCCTCTTCCTCTCCTTCTCCTTCTCCTCCTCCTCTTCTCCTTCTCCCACTCTTCTCCTTCTCCCATTCTCCTCCTTCTCCCATTCTCCTTCTCCTATTCCCCTCATCCTCTTCCTCCTATTCTACTCTTCCTCTTCCTCCTCTTCTCCTTCTCCTCTTCCTCCTCTTCCTCCTTCTCCTCTTCTCCTTCTCCTCTTCCTCCTCTTCTCCTTCTCCTCTTCCTCCTCTTCTCCTTCTCCTCTTCCTCCTCTTCTCCTTCTCCTCTTCCTCCTCTTCTCCTTCTCCTCTTCCTCCTCTTCTCCTTCTCCTCTTCCTCCTCTTCTCCTTCTCCTCTTCCTCCTCTTCTCCTTCTCCTCTTCCTCCTCTTCTTCCTATTCTCCTCTCTCTTCTTTCCCCACTCTTCTTCTCCTTCTCCTTCTCCTTCTCCTCTCCTCCCCTTCTTCTCCTTCTCCTCCTCTCTAGTTATATTCCTACACCCCTATTTTCTTCCCCTCCCCCTCCCGTGAAGAGTAAAGTCAACAACATATTTCTTTTCACAAAATATATAAACATACATTCCTTTTTAATCTTGGACACATTTTCATTTCACTCCGATGAGGGCATTCCGTTGGTTAGAGTTCATTCTTGGAACAATGGTCTTTTTTAATACCTTTTCTACCATACACGTCTCGAAATAACATTAATGTAAATAAATATGAATATGAAAATAATGAAAGTTCCAAAAAAATACAAAATGTGTTTTCTAATCGTATAATAATTCTGAGATAGATGTTTATTCGAATTCTTTATGATATATTGAAAGAATAAAAATAATAATGTAGAGGGTGTAACTCAATGCTTCCTTACTGTAGAGGAAAGTGTATTATATTCTTGTACATAACGACGGTGTATATATCGTGGAGACTTTTCGTAGTAACTGTAAATAAAGTGTACTGTTGACGTCTGATATTGGAGGTTTTATTTACATGCCATGTGTTTCCTTGTTTAAAATATAATGGAAATTCTTATAAAAATATATATATAAATTAAAAAAAAAATGTATGTGGTAAGATTATGAGGTGAATTGTGATGAAGTGAACTGAAGAGGTGATGGAGGAATAAAGTGTTTGTGGACTGATGGGTTGGTGGTGGTGGTGGTGGTGTGGTGAGGGGTGGAGTGCTTAGACTGGCCATCACAACAAATGTCTGCCATCCAGTGACTGGCTCAGGTAATGGTTGCTGGCTGCGAAACCAACCCTTATTATTAGACCAGTTCAGGATCGGTCCTTGAGAAGCCCTTGACCAGCGCCGGACTATTACCACACCTAAACAATCATCACCTAACATAATCTAAGTCTATCCCCAAACGACAACTAGACCGAGAGAACCACCGGAGTAGTCCAAGACCAATTATGGATTAGACATATGCAAAATTGTATAAATAATGAAAAGTCTTCGAGACTGAGCATTGAAAGTCTTGAGATCATCCTCTCCAAATTATTGTGAACATCTAAGGCAAACACCATCACTATTTCCCCCAGATTCTCGAGTGAGACGAGAACATGAAATTATCAGAATTTGTGATTTTGATAATTTTATATTATACTTCATACAGTTCAAGTCAGACAAGAACAGGTGAAGGTAATTTACACTAAAAAACAATCAATTATATATATATATATATATATATATATATATATATATATATATATATATATATATATATATATATATATATATATATATATATATATATATATATATATATATATATATATATATATATATATATATATATATATATATATATATATATATATATATATTAGCAAAAATGAAAACGTTTGTTTCTTAACGAAATATTCGACTAGGTTCAGCCAATCAAGATCCCCGTTTCATTCTCCATAGGGCCACTCAGAACGCATTTTACTTAATACGATGAAATCTAGTAAAGATATCTGTCCGGGACTGTACATCAGTACACGACTACAGCCGTCTGTCTGCTATTGGACAACTTTGCCAATAGTAACCATTTAAGTTAATAGGATCATTCGTTTTTGGACGAATTGAAGAGCTACCGATTCCTCCAACCTATGCCACAAAACAAGACTACCTTAGTGTACACTGAACAGGTAGAGGTAACGAGTGATAGAGGATCCGAGACACCAGTCAAGTAACTGTAGACAGTGTGTGTTGTGATGCGGTTCAGTAAGGAGTATACAGAAATCTCATCATTCCTCCTGCTCTTCTGTCACACACAACAATGACCGAGTGTAACCAAGGGAAGAACTTCATATTTGTTGCTGAGTTTAGGAAACAGGTATGGTAGTTGTAACTTCGTCATACTTCTGTAGCGTATCGTTAATTAAGATCAGGGACTATAAACATCAGTGACACTGGCGGTGACCGACATTATTAATAAATTCTTTACCAACTGAAGACATTTTCCCAAACAAAATGGATGGCACAGGCAAACAGCAAGAACTCAGCAGCCGGTCTGCATATGCTAAAACCCGACGAGATTAAATTCCTAAGGGATGGTAAACGACTATTGCTTGCGACTGTATGAAGGTTAGACAGTTCAAAAGAGCCACCACCACTCTACTTCCTTACTACTGCATGTTAGCCTATCATCAATGCATTTATTATAGTCCATGATGGAGATTCAGTGACAGCACAGACAATGGACCTGAATATACAACTTCAGGCCTCAAAGATAATGCCACTATGCGCTTGGCTGGGTGGAGAACGAAGCACATTCCTCCACACTGTTTATGTTACTTATTGCGTCGTAGCTCAGTGCCTTCAACACAGCTAAGAGGGGTCACATGCAAAATGGAAGCTACCGATTTTTCTGAACGTGTGTCAAAAAAACAACAAAACAACATTATTTCAGCACAAAATGGTCTGCTTTGTGTCACACTATCAAGAAATTGTTGTCTTCCAATTTGTGGACAAAATCTTGCCAACTTTTATGTACGGTACGGTATCTTTTTTTTTTTTTTCACAGCATCCTAAGTTAGTTCCTTCATGTATATCAGTTTCGCTTCTCTTCGTCACCGTTAATTTGCAGAGAGGGAGTGTACGATAAATGACAGGGAAGGTGTCGTAAATAAAGAGGCAAATCAATAGCCACGAGACAGGTATAGACGACTGTAACTACACAGCCGTAAATAAAACCTTCAAGAACAAACAACCTCGAGCGATGAACACCAGCAGCAGCAACATGTAAGTGGGGAACGGATCGAAAAAAGAGCATAATTTATGGAATCGAACATAGAGAGAGAATGAGTTGCAAATATTATGGAGTCAAAATATTTATAAATTACTTTGTTGAAAGAAAAGGTATATATATATATATATATATATATATATATATATATATATACATATATATATATATATATATACATATATATATATACATATATATATATACATATATATATATACATATATATATATACATATATATATATACATATATATATATACATATATATATATACATATATATATATACATATATATATATACATATATATATATATACATATATATATATACATATATATATATACATATATATATATATATATACATATATATATATATATATATATATATATATATATATATATATATATATATATATATATATATATATATATATATATATATATATATATATATATATATATATTATTCGCATTTATCAGCTTGAAGTGAGAAAATACGGCCGTCCAAATGACATATGTATCATATCCTTCAATGTATATATAGGACTTGCAACCTGAAATATTAGGAGTGAAGCCGAGGCAAAGTATCATTCATTCCCCGGGCAAAAGTGAAAACGAGCTTCTCCTTCAAGGCTAAAGTAAGTCTTCCCGCCAAAGTTACGAGACAGACGAAAACACAACGAAATATACGAGAGCTACACCGGTGAGAGATGCAAGGCTGGAATTAGTTTTAGAAGTGGGAGGAGAGAGGAGGGAGGAGAATGGGGGAGTGGGAAGGAAGGAGGGAGGGGAATGGGGGAGTGAAGGAGGGAGGGAGGAGAATGGGGGAGTGGGAAGGAAGGAGGGAGTAGAATGGGGGTGTGAAGGAGGGAGGGAGGAGAATGGGGGAGTGGGAGGAGGGAGGAGAATGGGGAAGAGGGATGGAGGGAAGAAGGGAGGAGAATGGGGGAGTGGGAAGAGGAAGGAGAATGGGGGAGTAGGAGAGAAAAGGGAGGGAGGCGAGTGGAGAATGGGGAAGAGGGGAGGAGAATGGAGAAGAGGGAAGGAGAGGGAGGGAGGAGAATGGGGGAGGGAGTGGGAAGGAGGGAGTGAGGGAGAAAGGACGAGAGTGGTTAAGAGGGAACGAGGTAAGTCAAAGTTGGGTTGGAGAGGCTGCAGGAGGAAGCTCTCTGGAAGCACTAAAGATCTTATGAAGATACGCAGAAACATGCCCATAAAGACGATGAGAGATGAAACCTAGCCACCTGAACAAACCGAGGCAATTAGCAGGAAGGAGAAAAAAAAGATGACACTGAGGGGGGAAACCAGAGAGAATAAAGCAAACGTGAGAGGAAGGTGGAGGAGCATGGGTGGGTGGTGGAGGAGCATGGGTGGGGGCAGGAGGAGCATGGGTGGGTGGTGGAGGAGCATGGGTGGGGCAAAAACAGCATGGGTGGGGGCAGGAGGAACATGGGTGGGGGCAGAAGGAACATGGGTGCGTGGAGGAGGATGGTGGAGGACTAGCGTGGGT
The DNA here is from genome assembly GCA_034508575.1 of Petrolisthes manimaculis. Lineage (NCBI taxonomy): Eukaryota > Metazoa > Arthropoda > Malacostraca > Decapoda > Porcellanidae > Petrolisthes > Petrolisthes manimaculis. Next base: position 172,921 of record JAWZYT010002691.1, read on the forward strand.
CATGAGGCTGGTAGAGGATCCTGGGTTCATGGGTGGAGTGAGGGAGCATGGCAGGGAGAAGAATAGTCTCGTGGTTCAGCAGGTATTGGCTCAGAGCACTTGAAAGGCGACGTAGTTAAGAGCACAGACAAGGTGATCAACACTAGCAGAAGGTACACCTGCCAATAAACAAAATAGTCCATCTAAAAACTCTATACCCACAAGTTTACCAGGCATTACTTACTATAGGTTAACTGGTATTGTGGTTAGTGAATGCATTTGTTGTCTTAGAAGGGATGCATAAAAAATATATATGTATATTCCCATTATATTAGGTCTAAGGTCACCAAGTAATGTTTATTTACTTTGCAAAATCGAGAGCCAGATTGACCGAGGTGAAAGTAAAGTCCGCTATCTGTCAGAGTCAATTATTTAGGTTCGAGAAGTAATGGAGGTAAGCTAGAATAATTAGAGACACACATTCGGTTATTTTTCATGTTTTATCGTCCAGTTTATCTTACTGTCTAACACTAAGTAAAAAAAATTAATTATTGCATGCACTGCAGAGTACAGTAATGTTTATGCATATATGGATACATTTACACAGATGTATTATGCAGGGAAGAGTGACTAATTCAAAGGCATTAGTTTTTTTTAGTTGAAGTATAAGAGGTTTAATGATATAATGTTCGGTTAGGTTAAGGTGAAAATGGGAAGGAATGGAAAAGAATGGCATGAGAAGATGTAGGGAAGAGTGCATTATTCATGCATGCACTGCCTAGTAATGTCGATACATATATGAATACATTAAAATTCATTATTATTGTTTTTTCTTACGAGATACTGAAATGTGTGAAGAATGAAAGAATAACTCAAATTCTGACCCAAATCATATAGATGTAGATATCAATATCTTACGTCTTCCTGTCTCTCAATAAGGTATGACCAAATTGTTCGTATATCATCGAAATGAACATCCACACGCATCTTGCAGTTGGCAGCAAATCTACCATTCTAACAAACTGTCCATTACTAAACTTGCAACAAGAACAAAAAGTCTTAAAATTATATGTGACTGTGTTTGTGATTCAATCTATTCGAATATGCATGAATAGTAAACAGAGAATTTTTTACATGATGTATAATACGAATTACTACAGGCGACTGTTTTTCTAAAGCTATAGGCAAACACTTGAAAAGGGAGAAATAAAAAGAAGACTGTGTTTGGAAAGAAAGACTATGTATGTACCACAAGAAAGGAGACAGTGAGGAGAGTCAACCAGCACGAAGGAATTAGTAGAAACTGAGGGACAGTTGAAGAAGAAAGGAATTGGCTCTGGTCCGAAGGAGAGCTAAAATAATAAAGTGCTGCCCATATATCTGCCATCAATAGCCCCTCATGGAAGGACATTGGAGAGGGTAATAATATTGTTTGTACATAGTATTCCAAATCAACGACCTTTGTACAACTGATATTTTTTTTTTATGATTATCATTTCTATGACAGCAGAACCGTTTACGGAGATAAAATAATCTATAGAAATGGTTATGTGCACTGAAACCATAGTTTTCAATTCTGTTGCTTTAAATAATTTAAACTCAATTATCACGAACGTTAGAAACCTACATACTGAGGCACTCTTCGTTGCTCAAAACACACGATTTCCACAAGGTGCAATGACGTTAAGAATTTATTGTAATATGAGAAGGCCAACCAACTCAGCCGAAAGACTATAAATAGGCTCAGCCACAGAAGATTAGTCGGGAAAGTGACGAATTTGGCCAAGAGAAATATACGAGTCCATGTACAGTCGCGGTCAAATGTAATCATCCATATAAAGGTAACACACGTAAGAGTTGGACAGCTTCCCTCTGTTCCTTAGCTGATAAACTTTCCAATAAATAGGTTAACTACCATCTTTTACTTTACTACAAGCAGCTACGCACTACTTAAAACAATAACATCATACATGAACGTGAAAGCATTACACAGTAAATTGTCAGAGATACCCATATGTGTATGATTATTATTGACCACAATTGTACATACCTCAGTGCTTCCTGAGGTATAAAAAAAAGTAATACTGTAAACTAATAATGAAGGTAAGGGTTTACAAGAAAAAAGTTAAACTGAAGGTACTCGGGTAATCCCAACCTCATTGCAACTGAAAACCTTTTCTCCAATTCAGAGGAATGGATATTACCGAATACAGTAGGTGTAAGACGTAAAGTGACGCAGTTTTATCTGTGAGAATGAGTTAGTGTCTAATTGGTGAGTGTTGGTGAGTCCCAGCCAGCCTCAACCCTCATACCACCACTCCACGTTCAGATACAAGTATACGCATCAATCGCTGATGGCGTAAATTTACAAAGACCAATGTGGGTCGCCATTATAGTGAAATCAAAATTTGTTACCAGCGACTATGCGTCGAGATAACAATACTGTTGTCACGTAGCTACCTATTTACCATCCACTACCAAAACAATGCTACTCTTAGAGAAAAGTCTGGAGCTCTTGATTGTAAAAGCAGTGAGTAAAACTTGTGCCCATGACTACACTGTTCCTAGCACTCCCACGTTTGTACTTTGCTACTAATGAGTTGTAATACGCTTACACATACTGGAGACCAGTTAAAACAATGTGTGTCAGTATTTCGTAGTCAGTGCTCACTGCTTCATATTTATTGCGTCAAAATGTAATAATGCAAGAGTGAAGGCGTTTGCGTGTACGTCTGGTAGCGAAGGGATTACTTACTAAGTAGAAGTAAATCAATGCCAATCGACTGCACGAGGGTCATTAAACTGGACAATTACAAAGAGGTTAATTTGCAGTAGGAGGGGAGGAGGAGTAAAGTCGACTTCCACCTTCTCTGAAATGATTAAAGAATAATACTGAAGCAAGACTTACTATACGACGACCTGACCTGTCTATAGTAATAGAGTTTTCCAACGTGTACTGTAGAGGCTTAAAAAGTTTCTTTGGGTTGGAGACAATGATAACCAGTGACTTCTGTCCAGTATATGTATGCTTATCGTCGCCATCCAACATCATAGTTTCTACCGCTGGTATATCTTTTTGTCACTAAGGAATTTCATACTGGGAGAAGCTGAACATTTTCCACCTCGGTTGTAAAGTCATGGTCTAATATACTGCAACACCTTCCAATGAGATGGCTTCGAAAAATGATCCGAAACTATAGCTGTTGGTGTGCAATTTTGGTTCATAAAATTAACTCAAATAGCTCGTTTTTATTCACCAGGTTGCAGTACATTAGACCATGACTTTACCACGAATGCCTGTGTCCAACTGTACTATGAGGGGCTAATGTTTTTCTAAAATTATCCCGACACTACTTTTCTAGCTCCATTTATTAGTCAATACAGAAAGCATACTACTAATTTACGACCAATGATTACCTATCCTTTCTTTCCACTGCCTTCTGGTGGATTGCCTCGGTATCACAAGTCTAGCTATCAGTATTCTCTTTTCATGTACAGTACTAACTAGTATACATGACTAATGAAAGGTTTACAGAGCACTTTAATTAGCGTAAAACACACGATGTAATAACGTCAATTTTCTTCCCCAGATCAAAGGTCAAGATAGTATTTGATATGTTCCTTTCACAACTGCATGTAGCAGGGTATGTTTTTTTATTGTAGAACTACAGCAGCGTGTTCTCCAATCCCAACACACTCCCATCCCAAAACACCCAACCCATCCACACACTCTCCCATCCCAACACACATAAGTTACCACTCCCACTCCAATCCCAACACTATTATTATCCTCACACATTTCAAACTAAGCAACCACTCTCTCACACCATATATACCTACTCACGAAAACCCTGGATATTCCACTAAAACATTCACTCTTCCACCCATAAACAGAACAAACCACCGGGGAGATTTTACTTTATTTTTCTTATGACAACATTACAAAATCTCCCGGTCTGTTTTTTTTTTTTTTTTTTTTTTTTTTTTGTACGAACACAGAGTTATGTGACGTAAAAATTAGCACCGAGGTAATAGCAACTCACGGTTATGCTAATGAAGTGATCTTAGAGAGGCGGTGCTTCTTCCGGGACGCTGGTAAGAGTTTCCAAGTGAGAGAAACATAAAAGATGTATAAAATGATGATGATGTTGATGATGATGATGATGATGATGATGTCAGTGAACTGTGTATAGGCTACAAACTCTTCCAGACTGTGTGTGTATCAATCAAGGAGGTTCAAGTTTAGTAAGGTATATATATGTGGTATTCTGTTGTTTGGCAGGATTTGGAGATATTAGTAAACTCCAGGTCGTTAACGTTACTTTACTCCCTTTTAACATTCTCACGGGCCATACTTTTCTGAGAAGCTATATCGAAATTTTGACTGAGCTGTAGACGGAAGTGTGTGTGATATTGAAGAACCTTATAACATTAGCTTATCAAATGGCAACATTTGATTTGATTTGTCATGCAGACGTCTGGGTAAGGTTGTGTAGGGCTTTGGGAATACTGTATGCAATAGACCTGCTAAATGTGTAAGATTTTTAAAGCAATATAGTATGCTACAAATGTATAGAAAATTCTACCACCATACTGAATATTTTACCATATGCCTATTAACCAGCTTATGTACAGAAAGAATATCAAACAGTAGCCTAACTTGTCACAGAGATTTTATACTCCTCATTGGTTTAGGCAACTACAGCTCTGTCTTGCACCTCAACACAGTCAACAACCTATGCATCATCATCATATTATTATTTTTATCTCATTCATTTGGTCGACATTTAACATTGAATCCCCCCCCCCTATTATTCTACTCTTCACAATGATCATTCATGACTCAAATCTAGATTTATTTACCCCCGAATTTACACACACACACCCTCCCCCCCCCCCGCCCCAGGAACAGCCGTATCATCAGAAAACAGAATCTGGTTCACCCTCACCCATCTACTGTGTGCCCACCTACCCACCTACCCACCTACCCTGCTCACACACACACCACCATTACTCACACATTTACTCTAAAACCACAATGTCATTCACCGTTCCTTCAGTTTAAAAAAATATACATTACAAGGATCCTGATATGCATGAAGAAATAATTTTCCAGGAAATTCAATACTTCACTAACCCTAAAACTCGGGAATAATTGTAGCAGAAACATAAGTTACACGATAAAAGCAACTCACGGTTAGCCTATGCTAATCAAGTGATCCTTGAGAGGTGCTTCTTCCGGGGACTAGTGAGTGTTCCCATGCAGGGGAGAGAATTAATACTGGCTCTCTCCTCTCACCAAATAAGAATATAACACAATTTTCACACACGCGCACGCACACACACACACACATACACACACACACACACACACACACACACACACACACACACACACACACACGGATCTGATATACAGTCATTTAGGAATACATAATTGCATCAAATACAAAACTTGTAGCTCATACAACATGATATAAATTGTATAATACATGCTGAAAGTGCAAGAACAGTTGAGTACAAATTACAAGCTAAATTATATTAGAGGATTAAATTAAAGAAGAGGCTTTGGCTGGAAAACCCGAGTAAAAGTGAGGAAATGGGCGAGTGAAGTCGAGGTGTTGTTGATGCCACTCCAATGTTACCAGTGTTTGGGGTCTAAACTTTGCTGCTCAGTCCTTGGTTTTCACTGAAGGAGGAAATTCGGTGTTGGTAAATTTGGAGCAACTACTGTAAATCCTCCAAACTAAAAATTCCAAGCAACAGAACACCATTATTTTGGCTCTCCTGGTCCTGTTGTTTCCTGACATACTTTGGAGGAATCAAGGCACTCCAATGTAACTAAAGCGACCAGTATCAACATATACTATTGCCTATTTCACAGATGCTTTAAAATAAATAGTGTGTTCCAACTTTCTCATAAGAACACACGTCAAGCCGGACAATTTTAAGTTGCAGTTATAACCTAAAAGTAATATGCTTAAAAATATTTATCTTTATACTGTAGCTGTTGACTAAAAAATGTAATAAAATGTGGAAACTGATGGTAACAAGTTGGTAAGTAAATAAACCCTATTGGTAACTAACATATGAACACAATCTACAAGAAAATTACTATTAAACTAATAAAAAAAAAAAAACAGTTTGAAAAGGCAGTATAATAATGGGGAAACTTTACTGAAATTGTACGTGTATTGAATATAACCTCGACCAAGGGCAAAACAAAAAAACAAAAACAAAATCATTCACCATAGAAAATATCTTCGTGTTTTTTTGTGTTTTTTTGCATTAGTTTCATCTAAATAAGCAAAAGATAAGTAACGAACGGCATATTGATTATTTTATCAGTGTCAAATGTGTGTGTGTGTGTGTGGGTGTGTGTGTGTGTGTGTGTGTGTGTGTGTGTGTGTGTGTGTGTGTGTGTGTGTGTGTGTGTTCCTGGTTATTGCATGGCACTTAAAAATTGTTTTATTTTTATCCTTGCTAACCACAGCTGCATTGTACAGTAAAGTATAACTCGTATAATCTCTACACAACCCAAGGCCAAACGTTGATGGTAGGTTTAAGTTAGGTAAGATAAGGGATACAAGCCCACCAAATTTCTCATCAAAATCCAATAAATGCCATAATCAAACACGTACAGTCGGGGTAAAAAATAATCATCCACATATGGGTGACTTTAACAATTTACTGTGTAATGTTTTCATGTTCACATATAATTTTATTGTTTTAAGTAGTGTGTAGCTGTTTGTATTAAATCAAATGATGGTATTTTACCTATTTATTGGAAAGTTTATCAGCTCAGGAACAGAGGGAAGCTGTCCAAACCTTACGTGAGTTACTTCTATATGGATGATTATTTTTGACCACAACTGTACGTTTAATACAGTAATAAGACTGTAACGGATTCAGAGATAATGAATTGACTAGACTGACCGCTTTCAAGGCCCAGCCAAAGCTACATTAATAAGGGGGAACTGTAATTCATATTTTGTTACATTGTAGTGTCAAGATTTCTCCAAAGTATGCCAGGAAACACAGGACCAGATGAACAAAAATAATGGTGTTCTGTTGCTCGGAATAGTTTGGAGGAATCAGTTGCTCCAGATTTGCCAACACATGCAACTTCCACCTTTAATGTAATGTCTCTATTCAGGCCAATATTACAACAACTTAAACTGAAATCATCAACAATATTTCTTCATATTACAAGTCTGATTGTAGGATATTATTTTGTATCATGCAAAAAAAAAAAAAAAAAAAATATACACACCACGGTTGAAAATTAATAGACAATGATTGAAGTAAAAAGTAATATTTGATGTGGACCAGCTACGGTATCATTACACGTTGATAAAAAAAAAAAAAAAAAAAAAAAAAAAAAATACTGACGAAATCAATGGCACACAATTATAGAGGAAGAAAACTGAAAAAAAAAAAAACTTGGTTGAGATTGGGAAACAGCCAACGGGAGGCAAAGTGTAACAACAACAACGCGTTATATATATATAGGTCGGTCGGGTATCAGGGTGCATGCAGTCAGAGCGAAAAATGGCATAAAAAATAAAAATCAATGGGAGACGATTATACAGGGAGGAGGAAAGATTAGAAAACGGTAACTGAATCCTCCAAACTACTCCAAACAACAGAACACCATTAGTTTTGCTCCTCTGCTTACTGTTACTTGACATATTTTGGAGGAATCAAGGCACTCCAATGTACCAAAAGTATACTATCCCCATAAAACCATGGGTATAGATAGATAGGGGGATCAGAGGTCAGAATCTTGCCACTCCTCACTAACGGCTATACCATTTGGGGACGCCTGGAACAATATTTCACGATTTATATCTATCTACCATCCCATGAGAGTGGAAGGAAGGAAGAAAGGGCAAGAAGGGACTGACTAACTAACTAACTAACTAACTAATATCTAGGCTGAGTTGGCTGTGGGGGGAGTGTAAGGGCAAGAGGGGACTAACTAACTGACTGACTAACTAACTAACTAACTAACTAACGAACTAATATCTAGGCTGAGTTGGCTGTGGGGGGAGTGTAAAAGCAAGAGGGGACTAACTAGCTAACTAACTAACCAATATCTAGGCTGAGTTGGCTGTGGGGTGAGTGTAATCTTGAAGCCTCTATATAGGAGATGGGACCTGCTGATAGGATAGGAACGGTGTTGAGGCCCCGTTAATTCATCCACCCCCTGACGCCGTTTAAATTCCCGAGGTTCTAAGAGGTTGGCAAATGAACGGCTGGTGGGACAGGATAGATAACATAGGAGTGGAATTATTATTGTTTGTGATCGTTTCTTTGGCGGCTACAGTAATGGGCCGGGTTATTGGTTGAACAAGTTTTTTATTCTTTCTAGAGTTGATTTATTTATGCAGTAATTTGTACAGCTCATTCTTTCTGTTATTATTATTTTTATCTTTTTTTCTGAAGGGGAGACTCGTTTTGGTTTTGGTGAATTGGAGAGGCATTGAATCCTCCAATTAAGAGAGTCTGTTTTCTGGCATAGTTTTGAGGTATCGTTAGCCCTCCAATTCACCAGCGTGCGTAATAACTGTTTTCCTTTATACCTTACACGGTTCCACTTTACTCTACCTCATCAGCATTTCACTTGTTATTATTTCATCACCATCAAAACCTCATATACCTCACCACTTCAGTTATTTACATTATCTCCTCCATCACTCCATTCATCCTTTTCATCATCACACATTACCACCTAACATTACATAGCTTAATAACCCTTCCTTAATCCACATCCTATCTCACCCTACACTCATTCTGCAGTAATCCATCTCTCTAACATCACCACATCCCATCCCAGCCTCCCTCATACCATATTACCCTATGCCGTATCTCTCTCTGCCCTCACTAACCTTCCTCGCCTTTCCTACCTCTCTGTAATCTGTAATGGTTCGTGTTTTCATCTCGTAGGACTGAATCGCTCCTGATGAACAATTAAGATCGTCAAGTCCAGTCTGTGGGTCTGATAGGCTAATAAAAAAGTCTTGCCTTTCTGTACAATGTCAATCCTTGATCATCTTAACTAAGCATTTTTATTCTATCTTATAATTCTTCACAATAAAGCCCCAGTTCCCAAAAGATGAATCAGTGGTCATTTGTATTGCCAAGCGGAATGGTGATTGTTGTAGTATAATAAATTTCACGCCACCATCACCACCACTCTATGCCACCAGAACCTCCATTCTCTATCATCCTACCATCCACCTACTCTAACCAGTCCTATCCCCCTTCCCTCAACTCACGACTCCAACGACAGACAACAGGCCACACCACCACTACCACCACCACCACCACCACCCCCGCTTGAAATCGCTACGACCCGCCTCAACAATTAACCTCTCACACCAGACTAACGAGGCAGGGTACCGGCTAAGCGGGACTCATCCCTCACTGGCACCGTAATGAAGGGAGAGGCAGGCTAGGGATGGACGAGGATGGCTTGGGGTGAACGGGGGGATCGCTTAGGCTAATGTGAGAACTTGGCCATACGTCCGGGGTGTTGGCAGGGAGGCGCTCAATGGCTGAATAGGGACGATGGATGGGGAAGGTCGGATGAGAGGAAGTTGAGTGAAGGGGAGGAGGAGGAGTGGCTGAAAGAGGAGGAGAATGGGTGATGAAGGGATGGATGGGGATGGGTGGGAATGGTGGTGTGGATATGGGTAGGTAGGTGGGTTGGTGGGTGACTGTAAAAGGAGAGGATAGATGGATGGGGAGGTGGGACGAGAGGAAGTTGAGTGAAGGTGTGGGAGTTGTGATACCAATGGGTGGGTAAGGTGCAGGTGGAGGTCTGTGGGTGAGGTTGTGGGTTGTGGATGCAGAGGTTGTTGGAGGGATGAAAGAAGATATTGTAAGTAATGAGGCCTTAGTATGATATTATTATGAACCTACAAAATTATTGTTTATAAAATGGTTGTGCTTAAATCATGTTTTTTATTACTGTAATATGATGTGTGTGTGGCTTTTGCAGGTGAATGCATTATGAATAACAGAAATACAAAGACACGTGACGAAAAACCTCAAACCTCTGCCAGGTAATAAATATTTTGGAGGCATCCACTTTTCAATTTCATTGTCTCCGTCAATGAAAAAACAATTTATCCTAGATCCAAATTCAAATCTCTCCCAAAATCAGAGACGGGGCCCAACTTCGGTTAAGATTACTTAAATATCCACACATAACTAACTTTCTGCGTAATCCTGCTAACAGGCAAACAAACAAACAAACAACCCAAATGAAATGCATAGCCTCCTGTTACCATTAAACACTAATAACAAACACAAGAGCAACATAGGAGAAACAAACAACACCCCAGCAACACTCGCCTCGATGCCTTCCACAACCCACCACGAATAAGGAAGGAGCAGGTCGCACAAAACTAATGTTCGTGGTTTATCTTGCCACTTCACTTATACGGCATGAATATAGAAGAGGATCACAACATACATTATACCGACACCTTAGTCTGGCGCTCAGATATATCACCACTGTCCAACAAGTCCCTCCTCCTCCACCACCAACTTTCCATACGCAGGCCTTCCATCCTTCCGTCTTCCATATCTGGGATATACGTTTGTGAATAAGGGATATTTGACGAGTACCTGTATATCATTATTTCTTTGGGGACTCTTACAGCATAAAATAATATCTGAATATAAAACACGAAAGCAAATACAGGGTCATACAGAGAGAGACCTTGGATGTTTATAGATTTTCGTAAACTGGATTATATTATGACTTTTGTCGGACCAAACAAGAGTGAAAAATTCTTCTATCATAATACACACAATGACGTGTTTCTTCTGCAGGGTCGTTTTATTATTAAGCCGACCTTTTCATACCAGCATAGTGGGTGAATATCTCCTCCCTCTCTTGCTTACGTTTTCTTTTATGTGGATGGTAATGTGAGCACCACCTCCTGTTTCCTTAGTAATCCGGTCTGTGTCTCGAGTATCGTGGTCCCCAAATTCGTCATCTGGACACACCCCGTACAAGGAGGAAAGGGGAGAGAACTGAGATACACTGTTATCATTTTCCGCATTCATAATCTTATTCTATAAAGCGAGTTCATACGACCAGCAGGCGGAGTAAGTGAAATTGGATGGTGATCGATTTTACATTTATGCACAGACGAGTTCACTTGTATACGATCCGAGTTAAAAAACATAGCCAATATTGAACCTTTTGACTTATCTTTTTTAGTGATTTTTTATGATGAAAATTATATAATTGCTGAAGTTAATGAACTGTGTGATACCTGTGACGAAAGTAGAAACAGAATTGTGGTACACGTTTAAATTATAAAACAAAAGAATACTAATACAGACGTCATTAAAACAGCAACAGACCTACAGAGCATATGGTTGTGGAGTCACCATACATATATATATCCAATGTAAAATCGTCCCCTCCCAACATACACACACCACAAAACACCCCACCCGACCTCCCAACACGCACACACACCACCTCCCAAACTCATACAACAAACCCCACAACATCCCACCTAAAACACACACACACACACACACACACACACACACACCAACTATATGCATACCCTCACCACACAGTGTATCCAGCAGCAGCAGCAGCAGCAGCAGTAGCAGTAGCAAAAAAGGGTGTTGATAAAAATTGGGTTGGGAAAGTAAGCAATCAAATTTATTAGGATTCAGGCCACACATCCGTCCAAGGGTCCCGAGTTGGTTTAGTATTCTGAGCAACCACGGGGGGAAGGGGAGGGAGGAGAGGGAAGGGGAGGGAAGAGAGGGAAGGGGGAGGGAGGGGAGGAGAGGGAAGGGGGAGGAAGGGGAGAAAGGGGAAGGTGAGGAGGGAGAAGGGGGAAAGGTGAGGGGGTAGAAGGGGGAAGGTGAGGGGGGAGAAGGGGGAAAGGTGAGGGCATTGAGTTAGTATACTAGCTCCATGGGTGAAGGGGTAGAAGGGGGAAGGTGAGGGGGGGAAGGTGAGGGGGGGAAGGTGAGGGGGTGAAGGTGAAGGTAGGGGGCAACACTGGGGAGGAGGAGGAGAGGGTAGCAGGGAATGGAAGGAGGTAACAGGAAGGAGAGGGGAAGGGGTTTGCAGGGAAGAGAAACTGTAACAGAGAAGAGAGGAAAGTGTAGTGGAGTGGAGGGGCAAGGGGTGACAGTAGGGGAGAGGGAACAGTAGGGAAGGGAAAGTAGATGGGAAGGGAAGGGGTGGAAAAGCAGAGAATGGTGAAGGAAGGGAAGGGATGGGAAAGCAGAAAATTGTACAGGAAATGAAGGAATGGTAAGATAAGGAATGGAAGGAATGGTAAGGAAAAGGAGGGAGCGGATGGAATGGACTGGGAAGGGGATGGAAGGGACGGGAGGAACTTGGAAGAGGGAAGGGACGGGAGGGACTGGGAAGGGGATGGAGGAAGGGGAAGGGGTACGAGGGTATTCAGGAAGTGGTACCCGTGACCCAATACAATCAATGATAGATAGAGGTCAGAGGTGCCTGGATAAAATAAGGTGGTGCCTCTTTACTTAATTATTATTGTATTATGTATTGTTACTTCTCTTTTTCTCTTCTTCTCCGTTACCTCTCTAGTATCCATCACTCCATAATTGTTGTTGTTTTTTTACTTCTTCCTTGTGTTTACTATTCCTATGCTTTGTAAGTTAGTGGCATATGAAATAGTTTCGTTCCAATCAACCCTGAGTACAAGGTTTAATCGAGTGTTCTCCCCGAATTACATCGTCAGCATAACTATTCTAATTATTCCCTGCTGAAGATGTTGAGATGTTTCTCAAATTGGCACGTAGTTTAGTCAAAATAGCAAGAAAACCAGCAAGTAATGGAAGAATTGCATAAAGGTGAAATTTTACTCACACACTCCCGAAGGCTATGCAAATATAGATAAAAAAAAAAAAGGTTTCCCTCCGTCTGGCCTTCCGCAGTGCCCACTTTTTGGGGGTTCCGATGACCTCTCCCCCACCCACCAGGAATACATTCACGTGTTTGATTAGTTACCTATGAGAGTTACGACTCGACACAGTCCTCAGTCAATGCACCATAATGGTAGTAAGTAGTGTTTAGGGGGAAATACTCTTGTGGGTCAATTGAAGGGCTACTGATTCCTACAAACTGTGCCACAAGACAAGTCCCCTTATACTACTAACACTGAGTTCGTCAATTTTCTGGCACAGTTTGGAGGCATCAAAGTATCCCTTCAAGTTCACCAACAAGACAGTCTTCTCAATAATATGGCATGCAGGAAAGGTCCACTCCAGAGCCAAGTATCGAGGTGGTCGGTCGCGTCGGTGGGTGTGTTTACAAGGGGCAAATTCATTCGGTGAACGTTATGCGTATTAGAACAGTCACACTGGTTAATATTCACTAGCCCTTCTCCTCGCTCCCCGGACGATCTGGAGTGGAGTGGGAGGTGAAGGGTGGAGTGGGAGGTGAGGGGTGGAGTGGGAGGTGAAGGAGGAGGAGGAAGGTAAGGAGGGAGGAAGGTAAGGAGGAGGAGGAAGGTAAGGAGGAGGAGGAAGGTAAGGAGGGAGGAAGGTAAGGAGGGAAGGAAGGAAAGGAGGGAGGGATGGAGAGGGTTGGAGTAGAAGTGAAATGACTGAGACACATAAGGAAAGGAGAGTAGAGAGAATGTAATATCGAGTGAGAAGAGAAGCGTGTGTGTGTGTGTGTGTGTGTGTGTGTGTGTGTGTGTGTGTGTGTGTGTGTGTGTGTGTGTGTGTGTGTGTGTGTGTGTGTGTGTGTGTGTGTGTGTGTGTGTGTGTGTGTGTGTGTGTGTGTGTTTGTATGTATGTATGTATGTATGTATGTATGTATGTATGTATGTATGTATGTATGTATGTGTGTGTGTGTGTGTGTGTGTGTGTGTGTGTGTGTGTGTGTGTGTGTGTGTGTGTGTGTGTGTGTTGGCAGAGTGTACATTGAGGTAGAGGGAGGGAGGGAGGGAGAGAAGATGGAGGGAGGGAGAGAAGATGGTGGGAGACGAGGAAGAAAAATAGTCCATTACAAGCCCTGCATCCGATGTACCAATTAAAGAAAGGAAGAGGCAGACAGACAGACAGACACACACAACACAAACACACAGTAAGACGACAGAAAATAGAAATATGAAGCACCAGTTTATGTTGTTGATGATGATGATGATGATAGTAATGATGATGAAGCCACACAGGATGATAATGATGATGATGATAGTAATAATGATACTAATAATGAAGCCACACAAAATGACGATGATGATAATGATGGTGATGATAGTAATAATGATGAAGCCACACATGATAATAATGATGATGAAGATGAAGAAGCCACACAGGATGATGAAGATAATGATGATGAGGCTGATGATGATGGCAACAACAGGAGGAAAGAAAGATGAAGAAGAGGGATGATGACCGAGCGAGCGAGCAGACAGATGGCGTCGTCACCAATTTTCTTCCTTCCTCAACACATTATCAACACCCTCTCTCTCTCTCTCTCTCTCTCTCTCTCTCTCTCTCTCTCTCTCTCTCTCTCTGTGTGTTGGCAAATCTGGAGCGACTCTTTCCTCCAAACTATACATAATTTATTCCAAGCAGAAAACAACACAACACCATTATTTGTGTTCATAATTATGGTTCTGTTTCGTAGCATATACTTTGGAGGAATCTTGGCACTCTAATTTAGCAAAAGCGAATTACCCCCTCAAGGGACCCTGTAATTGTGTATATTATAAGACCTGCTGGGGGCATTTGTTTCCTCTTGACTATGCCATGAAACAAGATCTTTTAAGTATAGGTGATGTTTCGTGGCAATATTTGAAGGACTTATTTATTTCCAATTTTCTGACTACATTAATTAAGGGGGTGCGGGAATAGGGGAACAGGCTGGGGGGTAGGTGGGGGTCTCGGGGTGGTTTTGGGGGGTGCAGGAGCAGGGGGACAGGCTTGAGGGGGGATTAGGGAGGTGCGGGAATAAGGGACAGTCTTTCTACCCACCCGTAAGCTGTCCCGTTATTCCCGCACCCCCTAGTCCTTCCCCCCAAGCCTGTCCCCTACTCCCGCACCCCCTTAAGATTAGAGGGAGGTATCAGCAGTGGACTTATTAACATCTGGTCTATGATAAGTTATTCCAGAGAGCGATAACATCATCATTTACTGGAAAGATATTTTTATTATCGTCATTATTATCGGGTTTATATCGCAGTGCCACAGTAGAGATATTTCTTTATATGTTTTTGTGTTACAGGCGCTGATGTATTGAAATCTTAATATATTATAGTGATTGTGGCGTAAGATCCGATAATTAAATCTTACGCCACTAGCATTATTATTATTTTTATCAAAAGTTTTTTTTTCACCTCCTACATGTCCCGAGTCACCCTTTCCACACAATAAAGAAGACACATTTCATTACTAGGTAGACCCATACATACTACAATACAATACATAATACAATATAAATACAATACAAATGTACGTTTCTTAACTCTCAGCACAGCACTTTCTGACTTTCAATTATCTTCATATCTGTCTTGTTCATCCATCAAAACTTGTGGCGCCTCATTCCAAACAACTCTCCTGATGGCTTACAATAACATAACGGTTGTATTGCTATTTGTAATAAGTATAACAGTAATACTAACGATCAGTCAAGTATTCTCACAATTACTATCACGTCACGAAGCACAACCAACACTCACATCATCAAATCCCCATTAAGAAGACAGATATAAAGTACATCGGTGTTTATATTATATCACCTGGTTACCGTCTACTGTCAATATCTCTATTACTCGTCGTCACAATCAATTTCACTGCATCTTTCTTGACCGAGCATGAGTTTAATCACCCACATACTATATCACCCACATATTACATCACCCACATACTATATCACCCACATACCTTATCACAAACATACCTTATTATCCACATACTTTATTACATACATACTATATCAGCCACATACCTAATTATTCACAAACTATACCAGCACCCCTCACCCCCATCACTATCACCAATACCACCAATAGTTCATTATACTCCCCTCACCCCCACCACCAACACCAGTCCACTATACCCCCACATTCACCACCATCACCATCACCATCACCACCACCATCACCATCACCACCAACACTAGTCCACTATACCCCCACACTCACCACTCACCACCACCATTGTTCCCCAGTCCATATCAGTCTTCACACACAGCCACCACACCATTCCAAAAAAATGTACCGTAAGCTTTATTATTACACACACTAAGATCTCACCAGCCAGGCAGCCTTTCCACCACCATCTCTGCCTCGTACTACATCTACTTATACTACCAACAGAATATCCATCACCACTCCCACCATCCATCCATTATTAATAGTATAATATTTTTGAAGTTCACTCACTATCACAGCCATACCACTATCAGAACTACTACCACTATCACAGCTCTACCAGTACCACAACTACCACTATCACAGCTATACCAGTACCACAACTACTACCACCACCACCACAGCCATATAGGAATGGTAGTGGGTCAAGGGGGTGGCAGATGATAACAAGCCCTCGTGGCCCCCTCCCCTTCCTCCCTCACCCCTCTTTACTGTCACACCCCCTTCTATCAGAACTGGAGAGAGAGAGAGAGAGAGAGAGAGAGAGAGAGAGAGAGAGAGAGAGAGAGAGAGAGAGAGAGAGAGAGAGAGAGAGAGAGAGAGAGAGAGAGAGAGAGAGAGAGAGAGAGAGAGAGAGAGAAAGAGAGAGAGAAAGAGAGAGAGAAAGAGAGAGATAAAGAGAGAGAGAGAGAGAGAGAGATTCAACACTGTAACAAGACAAATGAGAGGTTGTTTTGACGACTCCACCATCAGGGGGTCGTGGTGTATTGTTTGTATGCCCAGGATTCCGTGTGAGCTGCTGCCCAGTGCATTAGAATTAACGCCACCCCGGTCGGAAGCAACACAAACAAACATACAGCACCAAGGTGAGTATACCATTATCCCTCTCTCTCTCTCTCTCTCTCTCTCTCTCTCTCTCTCTCTCTCTCTCTCTCTCTCTCTCTTCACCTTGCCTTCTACCTGACTCACCACTCATTTGTATCATTCCTGACTGTTTGGGGTTCAGAAATTTTTGGGGAATACTTATTACAGGTTTTACATCGAATGGCTGCCAAAGAGACTTCACAAATTTAGTCTACAGAACCCGCACACACACACACACATAATAATAATAATAATAATAATAATAATAATAATAATAAACCATTTATTATTATTATTTTTATTATTATTATTTTTGCGCGCACACACACACACAGTTTATAACGTCCAGAAATCAATTAGAATCTAACTTTTTGTCTCAAAGGCTCATAAATTAACTATTTTCTAACCAGCATTTACATAATTATAATACAAATGTAGAACAGGAAAAACACAACTCAGCTTAAAGTGTAACAAGTTTGCTTTGTTTCTCAGATGACAAATTAGGCAGCGGTGACTCGTGCAAACTTCAAGGCAAAACACTGCTGAAATTTCTCTGCTCAGTGAGTCACCAATATTCACTTGTACAGACATAATCTTATATTATATACGTGATGCCATGGTGTCACTTTTATAACTACAGTATCCAGTGGTGTCAAGAATGGTGTCAACTTATGTATGTATGTCAGTGATGAATTGCTAGCTGAAGTAACAAACAGTATTGATAATAATTTAAGGGAAGAGGAAAGGAAATCTTCTTTAGTTTTCGTTCATGTTGATATAATTTTAACACTGGTCGTCTTCCTCTGCGTTTGTTTATTTGTCTGTAGAACTGTATGAACGTCCCTCTCACACACTTTTCTCTTACTCTCGCTTTTCAGCCGGCGATACAAACACACCATCATTTGCAACACATCTAGGACACACTTCCACACACACACATACATACACATATATATCTGTACCAGGAGAAAGTGAGTGCATGTACAGTATAAGATGTGAGAGCTGAATGGATATCCTATACTACTGAAGGTAACCGTGTACACAAATATTATTCACATTATACCTTGGGTGTACAATTTTCTCCGTGCCAGGGAATATTATTATTACCATTATCATACACAAACCATGCAGGGGGAGAGATGGGGGAGGAGAGTGGTGTGAAGAGAGAGAAGGAGAGTGGTGGGGAGAGAGGGGAGGAGAGTGGTGGGGAGAGAGAGGAGGAGAGTGGTGTGGGGAGAGAGGAGGAAAGTGGTGTGGGGAGAGAGGAGGAGAGTGCAGGGGAGGGGAGAGTGGTGGGGGGGGAGGGAGGAGTAACTTTCTTGGAGTTTACAGAAAGAGTAAGTTTTTTGGAGTGTATACAGAAAGTGTATGTTTCTTGATTCAGTTTGATACTCTAAAGTCTATAAAGGAAACATAGTTAATCTACTCCAGTGTAGGACTATAATTATACGGATTTGTTTGATAGTATTTGTTGTGATCAATGTCTTCACTTTTATTTGATTCCTCTAACGAAAATTCTTCTTAGTTTTACGAGAATTATTATCGTTATTTAGTTTATACGATGAGCTAGTAAAGCTCTCTTAAAACTGACCTCGGTACATACATACATACATACATACATATATACATACATACAGACATATTTACATACAGACATGTATTTACCAGCCATATCGCACACATCTGTATTGAAAAAAAAAAAAAACTCCCTTAACTTTTAACATAAATACGCTTCACCCATTATGAATATGAAATAACTAGGTTGACTGGACCAAGACTTGTAATTCCCTCCTTCATCCTGCCTAACTCGAAAGTTTATGGAGTAATAATAAATGTGAAGAGCAAACTGAAGCATGGAAGAATAATATAAAGGTGAAAGAATACTCAGGAAAAATGGTCTGTTAATGATTCCTCCAAATTATATCAACACAGAGTGAGAGTGAGAGTGAGAGTGAGAGTGAGAGTGAGAGTGAGAGTGAGAGAGAGAGAGAGATGTAAAGGGGAATTCTAGAGGTATTAAGGGGTGTGGAAATAGGGGGACAGGCTTGGGGGGTTAGGGGGGTGCTGGAATAGGGGGACAGGCTTGGGGGGTGCGGGAATAGGTTACAGACAGGCTTTCTACCCCCCCCAAGCCTGTCCCCCCTACTCCCCCCCACTCCCGCACCCCCTTAAACCAAACTGTGACAGAGAAATGGAGAGAAGCATATAGAAAAATAAAAGATTTAAACGATGCAATAAGAATGAAGAGGCACAGAAAAAAAAAACCAGACAGACATACTGATAAAGATAAAAAAAACCCAGAAAGATGTAAACACCGGAAGAAAGAATAAATAAATAAATAGGAACACACACACACACACACACAGAAACAACAGGGAAAGAGAAACAGAGAGACAACAGGGGAAGAGAAACAGAGAGAAACAGGGGAAGATAAATAGAGAAAGAAACAACAGAAGAAAAAGAAACAGGCTGGTGAAAAATAAATAAGGAAATAAAATGAGAGAGAGGGAGAACAAGAGACAGACAGACAGACGGACAGATGAGAACCTGAAGAAAAAAAAAAGACAGTAAAAGTGGTGTACCTAAACATTTTGAAGGCAAACTCGGTGGGCTTTCTCGTCCTCTCATCAGTGTCAACACCGGGCCAGCCAACATTTTCTCCCCCATCCATCCATCCATCCAGACCCACAGAAATACGGACACACAAAAAATAGCCCAGGGAAAATATTAAGGGGAGAGTATAATAGAGACATTTTTGGAGATAATGATTTATCCAAACTATTCCCAGCAACAGGATACCATTATTTTTGTTAATCTGGTCCTGTTTTCTGGCATACTTTGGAGGAATCAAGGCACTCCAATGTACAAAAAGTATACTCATCCCCTCAACGCACTAACTTGTACTACTATAACATTACATTACCCACCCGAGGTCTATTTATCATACACTTGAAAATAAAAAAAAATATAAATAAAAATGAAAATAAAAATGAAACTAAAAACATAATGCACTTGACTATATAACTGGTGTGTGTGTGTGTGTGTGTGTGTGTGTGTGTGTGTGTGTGTGTGTGTGTGCACTGTCAACATCATGGTGACTTTTAATGAGTGGATAATTATATTAGTGGGACGGAATTAGTCTCTTGGGTATATATTTTTTTTTTAGCTATTTACCTCCTTCCTTGTCCGTCAGGCAGACGAGAAGGAATAATATGGAGCACGCACGCACGCACACACACACACACACACACACACACACACACACACACACACACACACACACACACACACACACTTACTTAGTTACTTAGTTACTTGGTGATGATCTTATGGGGACGTTCCACATCCCCCACGATAAATTCATCAGCACGAGTAATTTTCTTTGATTACTTCATTTTCTAAGTCGTAGCAGTCAGTGAAGAGAAATGTCTTTATTTTTCTCTTGAAGACGTTTGTATTTTGAAGCTTTTGATCCAAGCCTGACAACAGTTGATTAACTACGGAATCTAACTACGGAAGGAATAATCATACAAACAAGTGATGATAGTGGTAAAATCATTAGCATTAACGATATACCAAACCCACATGGATGAATAAACAGTGGCAGGTAAGATGTTTGTGTTTATAATGCTTACTCAATTAATATCCCCCCCCACCAAAAAAACAAAAAAAACAATAAAAATACTGCTCTCTAATGCTCTAGTCATGATGGAGTAAGTGAGGTAATGTCTATCATCTGCTCGGGGGTCATTAACGCAGACAAGCCCAGGCGCTGACATAAGAGATCCACCACAGCCATATTCAGCAAAGGGAGTCAAGGTGTTTCTAAAGGACTCTCTCATACCCACAGCTTCAGGGTTGTGTATTTTGTCATTAGCAGGTATTTGGCATCCCTTAGTTAGTGCTTTTTTTCTTTTCTTTTTGTTTTTATTGTTTTGTTTGGGGGGTTTGGGGTTTGGGGATGTGTATGAATCTTGAGTGACTAATTTGGGTTTTTAAGTTGAGCAATGGATTGTAAAACGAATATGGTGATTGGAACAATGCTGACACCCGTAGTTTTAAAAAAATTGAGGGCCCTTACTGGAGCTCTATGAATTCTACAAACTACTCCAGGCAACAGATTCCATATTCGAAACACTGAAGCGTTTTGTGGCCTGGATTATTTGGAGGGTTCATAAAGCTCCAGTAAGGGCCCTCAAATATTTTAAAACTACGGGCCTGAATATCTGTCATGAATCAGTTGGTGGTGTGTGTATATACGAGTATATAATTATGTAGGTTATATATATACTGTAAATAGAAGCATACACTTGCAGTTTAAATAATGCAAAGAAAGCTTGTTTTTTCTTGAAGCTCTGGCTAGTACTAGTAGGAAGAATCAGTAACCTCCAATTCATCAACACTACTACATTAAGGACCCAGTGATCATGTATAAAAAACAAATGGAGGCTTCTGATTCCACCTAACCATGCCACGAAACAAGCTCCTTCCTTATAGGCGGTGTTTCGTGGCAATATCAATTTTTGAAGGACTCATTTACCTCCAATTTTCCGACTACAACAACACAGGGTCCCTTAAAGCGAGAATGATTCGGTACACTCGTGATACATAATTTCTAACCAGAGTGTAAGGAACAGAAAGCTTCGAAAAGCCTGGTATTGTTCATTTCCCCACCCAGTACTACTATAGAGGCTGAGTTCGAATGCAGGGTATGTGTGTGTGTGTGGTGCCTGCCGTTCGTCTCTGGTCAGGGATTACGTATTACGAGTGTACCTCAGACTAACGGTACTGCACTGCATCCCTCCCCACTATACTTGATGGAATGAAGACGCACACACCCTGACGAATATATGGGAATGTAACTCTATGGTAAATGATCCACGGTAGACCACAAGTGATCAGCGTGGCGGTGGCGATGGGGACCTGATGAATGTGTCTCGTGAGGGATGGTGTTGTCTGCCTCTACATCACAAACATATGCAATATTACCCTCTGAAGAAAGTAAGTGTAATGGGTACTGCAATAGCATCTATCTCGGCGATATTTTACACACTAAAAATTATGCAACAAATCAGTATAGAAACAGCCTATATAAGGTCTAGAACTAATTACAGAAAACAAACACAATGTAGGACCTATGTTCACAAAGTTTCTCTATTGCTTCTTCAGGTTAAAGGGGTTCGACTTGAAGAAACATAAGCGGAACTTTGTAGAAGGCTGTTCCCTAGTCGATGTTCGTTTTATATAATCCTTCTGTGTATTCTACTTTACAAATAGCAGAACGTGGAACGAAATTAGAATAGGCCTTTTGTCATATTTTATAGTCAAAGGGCGGACTGCAGCCGTAAGTGTACTGTCCAATCGAACAGCATGATATTCAACTGGGCTGCAGAAGTGACAGAGGACACGTCAAAACCATAATTCTATCATAGGGTTGAGTTTGCATTGTATAACTAGGGTAAAATGTTACCAGGAATAAATCAGTGTGAGGCAGGCTCGGTACTAAATTTTCAACCCTTCCTTTTATCAAATATGCTGCTAACGACCAATATGCCATCAATATGCATGTATACTGTACATATTGATATTAGATTCACAAAGGAAGCGTAGGTCACAGACAGATCTCTTCACCTTTCACGAACTTTTAACTCTTCAATCCTAACTTTGTTATTATTACAATAACTAATACCAGCTAATTTCACTCGTCACGGAGAAAACCTCGAGTCAAAGATGAGAATAATCTTCGTGCAGGTTAATGGAGAATACCGTAAGATACACATCCTCAAGCACAAGTAAGCACAAGTAAGTTTGATGGAAAGAGAGCTATAGTTTTTCTACACTTGGTTACCTGTGTGTGACTCGTTTCCTGGTGGACGTCTCGACAGACACATTCACCATTCCCATTAATTCTTGTCCATTTTTTTTGTGCGGATGGATTCAAGTCTTATTGACAGCTGGCATCATAACTCAGAGTCAGTCACATAGCCATTATACGACGAGTCGGGTTATCGTCTAACTGTGCATCTTTAGTCACCCTCCAATCAAATATCGTACGGAGTTAGAAAAAATAAAAAAATGGCGTGTCAGTCGTTCATACAGGAATGTTCTCTTCAAATTGCAATACTAATTATATATATCTAATCGGTGAGTTAAATAGCTAAATATATATTCATAGTTGTATTAACACCAAATTGGCAGAAATTCGACTGTATGTCTCACTCTCTCTCATTGCATCTCTATCCCTTCCTCCCTCTCTCTCATTATAACGTCCGTCTTACCCTTATCTCCTTCTAGCCTTCTCTCATCAAAATATTCCACCTCAATCCACCCTCCTAGGCTTCCCACTATAATGTTCCACCCCATCATTACCTCGACTCCTAATGCCTTCCAAAAGTTTCATGAAGGAACAAAGCGTCGGAAAGTTTTGATGTAACCGATGCCTCCAAACAAGGCCACGAAACAGGCCAGCCACCTAATAATTATTGTAAACATTATGTCTGGTTCTTTGCAAAGCTTGTAGGAATTTCAGTCGTTCACCATTTCCACCACAACAAACTATACCCATTAAGTCATACACTAATTTTAAAACCTCATTATTTGCCTTTAACATTTCACCAAACTTCGTAAATAATACATTTTTTTAATATCATTCAGTACCATTAAGTCATACACTAATTTTAAAACCTCATTATTTGCCTTTAACATTTCACCAAACCTCGTAAATAATACAACATTTTAATATCCTACAAGACCAATGTAAAACTTTCCTGTGTGTTATAAAACCCTGTGGTGCTCTATTATATTTTACAGAGTGACATGAAAAAATTAAAGTACTCTAGCTGTAACAATCTAATCATGACCACTTACTGTACATTTCACTCTATATAGTTATTTACTAAGTGTGTGTGTGTGTGTGTGTGTGTGTGTGTGTGTGTGTGTGTGTGTGTGTGTGTGTGTGTGTGTGTGTGTGTGTGTGTGTGTGTGTGTGTGTGTGTGTGTGTGTGTGTGTGTGAGTGTGTGTGTGTGTGTGTGTGTGTGTTTTACAGTACATAATTTTAGTTTTCGTAAGTTTTTTTTATTATTCTTGGAGGGCCATTTAAAGCAAACAGTGCATTTTGTAACAGAGTGCTTGTTAATGCTTTGGGGCGTCGTTGTATAATGGTCGTACTATTTATTTACAGTGTTCCATAAACCTTACACTTACTTACTTACTTCAAACCCCTTGCCTTCCCCTGGGGTGTGCTGCTTGGCCTTGTGTATTCCCAGACCAGGAGGTTAATTATGAGTTTGTTCTGTGAGTGTGTGTTTGTTTGTTTGTTTGTTTGTTTGAGTGTGTGTGTGTGTGTGTGTGTGTGTGTGTGTGTGTGTGTGTGTGTGTGTGTGTGTGTGTGTGTGTGTGTGTGTGTGTGTGTGTGTGTGTGTGTGTTTGTTTGTTTGTTTGTTTATTTGAGTGTGTGTGTGTGCTGTATTTCTGTTTTCTTTACTTTTATACCTAAATGTATGGTATGTGATCCTTCGTATAAGATAATATATATACTATAATTATATATATACATATATATATATATATATATATATATATATATATATATATATATATATATATATATATATATATATATATATATATATATTTCATTGCTATCAAGTAATAAATAAGCAAGACACCAACAACCAATATCCAAACACCTATCGTTTTCTGTACTATATAAAACAATGAATAAAACAATGAATATGCTTTACAACGTCAATTTCCCAATCCTTTTCGCTACCTATTAACTTCCTACCTGCCTACCTACCTACCCACACCTGACAGACTAAATAGTTCTCGTATCTCTATTATCTAAGCTCAAACCACCACCATCACCATTACTCACCTCTACAAAATAAACTAAACTCCTGTAAGTGAGTTAACTCTTTTCTCCCTCCCCCTCCCCCTTCCCTTCCCCTCCCTTCCCCCTCCCCCCTCCCCCCCTCCTCTCACCATTACCCGTTCCTTCACCATGTTACTCTCTGCCTCAGCCAAACACATGACAACAAAAGGCCATGGTGTGTGTGTTTGTGTGTGTGTGTTCCTAGATGATTCGTGTGTCTGTGTGTGCCTAGATTCGTGTGTGTATGTGTGTGTGTGTGTGTGTGTTCTTACCTATTTGTATCTTTACAGGATATGTGTGTGTGTGTTTAGATTCGTGTGTGTGTGTGTGTGTGTGTCTAGATTCGTGTGTGTGTGTTTATTGGTGTGTGTTTGAGCAGTGACTGTATATATGTACTTAAGAATCTATGCACGTGAAGGGGTCTGCTAGTATCAATATGTATAATCTTAAGGGACCCTGTGATGTAGTCAGAAAATTGAAGGTAAACGAGTCCTTAAATTATTGCCATGAAACACCACCTATATGGAAGGAGCTTGTTTCATCGCATAGACAGGAGGAAGCAGAAGCCACCAATTCTCATAAACGATCACAAGGTCCTTAATTAAAGAAAAGGTATAAATAAAAACATGTAACAACAGACAAATAGAGGGATGCAATGAGTAAACAAATTTGATAGACAGATAGATGGATAATAGATAAATAAATAAATACACTGATAGATGGATAATAGACAAATGGATAAATATACTGATAGATGGACACAGCCTGATTGACACAAAACAGAAATATGTGTATAATTTTGCCGATAGAGAGTGTATATATATATTATGCATAGTAATATACACGTGTTCAATATCCTTCCTAATTATACAGACGGGTTTGGGTGATATTTTATTAGACGTTCTTGTGTGGACAGGTGTTGAGTGAATAGGGTTTCTCTACGTACCCTTATTATGTGTGGGTGAAACAGTGTAGACTTATCCACTAGCTAAACTCGTGTGTGTGTGTGTGTGTGTGTCGCTACGTATAAGCATGTGTGTGCATGTGTCACTGCGAATGAGCATGGATGTGTGCATGTGCGTGACTGTGTGTGTACCGTTGGGGGGTTGGTGGAGTGGGGGTGAGGGGGTGAGGAGTGAGAGCATAAAAGCCTTAGCCTTGTTGATACGTCTGTTACAATCCACCTTCCTCGACCCTTCCATCAACAGCGGGTGACTGGCAGGACTGTTTTACTTCCCTGCCACTCGCTTGCTCTGTTGACAAGCAATGTAACCCCCCTTCCTCGTCCCCATCCCCCTCCTCCCCCCCCCTCCTCCTCCTCCTCCTCCTCCTTTTCCTCCCCCCCTGATGTTCCTGACGATTCTCCTTATTCCAGTTCCTTCGTCTTTTTCGTCTATGTATTTTGTCTTCGTTATCATTGTCATTTTTTGCTTTCTCCTGTCTCTTTCCTCCTCCTCCTCTTCCTCCTCCTCTCTTTAGCTTTCTTCCTCCTCCTTTATTCATCTTTCTCTTTACATTTTCCTCTCCTATATTCTACTCTTCTGCTCTCTTCTTTCTCTGCCTACTGTGGTTCCTGCTGTCCCTTTTCTACTGTCTTTCTGCTGCACTTCAAGTCTTCTCTCACCCCATCCTCTGCTCATCTCACTCCTACTCCTCCTACTACTCCTACTCCTTCTGCTGCTTCACCCACTTATCCTCACTGTCTGTCTGTCCCTTCTCCATACTCTTATTACTCCTACTACTTTCACTTTTGTTCCTTCTCTCCTCCTCCTCCTCCTCTTTGTTTCTTCCTACTCGTTTTGTTGACCCTAAATAAATACAGGAGGATATAGTGTAAAGCTCTAACCTACCTATGCTGAAAATCTCTCCGAACGATATTGTATTGTTTCGGTTTCATCATAGTATAAAGTTTTTGGAATTGTTTTTCTCATTATCTAATACTAAAAAGCGGTATTTAATGTCTACAGCACTTTTTTTTGTTTGGGCATATAATTATCTAATGATCATATTCAGCTGAGGCAAAAAAAAAAAAAAAAAGTTCTTTCTACCCTTCACTCAACACGCATCCATCCATCCATCTCCTTTTGATTTTCCTCCTTGATTAAAGCATCCACTCATACATTCTCCTGCCTCCCTAATCCCACATATCCCACCCTAACCAGTCTCACACACACATCAACACCATCCCCATCCCACTCTAGCCTATATCAATAACACTCCCATTCAAAACAAAACATAATATAACCCACACACTGATCTAATCCATTCACTCCCATACATGTCACCATCTCTTCCCCTTCAACGCCACTGTCCAAGGCGAACTCTATAGATCACCCCTTATACTCTCCCAATCTCAATTCTCCTATACCCTATTCTCGGTACGTGGCATTTACTGTACAACTTTACCCCAGCCTCATGTCCCTTTCCTATCCCTCACCCTCCCACACACACACCCCTACCTCACTCAAGACTTTACCCTAGCCTCATGTCCCTTTCCTATCCCTCACCTACCCACCCACTCACCCCTACCTCACTCAACACTTTACCCTAGCCTCATGTCCCTTTCCTTTCCCTCACCCCTACCTCAAGACTTTACCCTAGCCTCATGTCCCTTTCCTTCACCCCTAACTCAAGACTGGCTCCCAGGCTTCAAGCTGGCAAAAGATCACACGGGGAAAATAGAAATTAGCATACGTAATACAAAGCCAAACAGACAAACACCAGGGGGGAAATTAGTCCACTCACAAGATGCACGAAAAACTTCCTTGTGAGGTTTGTTTAAAAAAAAAAGGATAAATATTACAGAGAGAGAGAGAACGAGAGAGAGAGAACGAGAGAGAGAGAGAGAGAGAGAGAGAGAGAGAGAGAGAGAGAGAGAGAGAGAGAGAGAGAGAGAGAGAGAGAGAGAGAGAGAGAGAGAGAGAGAGAGAGAGAGAGACTGATGTATAGTCGTAATTAACATAATCCATAGAGAGGTAGGATATAATTATACGAAAGAGTATCAGATAACTCATCATGGGGAATTAATTAAGCAAAGTTAACAGCTATAGTATATACAAAAATACCTAAACTATATAACAAACAAACAAACAAAAACAAAGCAAACTAACTTACGGACACATTTGTTTGCATAATCCTCCAACAAATAACATACACTTACTATCTAACGAAGGCTGTTGCTGCGGTAGCGTGTTTCCTTCCTCTTATAATAATAGTGGTCGGAGTTTGAGACAAGACCTCACATGCTACCCTTGAAAGAAAAAAAATATATAAAGATATCGGTCGTCCTTCTGTCGTTTCAGTGGGCTAATAATAGTATAATCTGAGAGTAAACATTGCAACTATTGTGTCTAAAACAGTTATTGCACCGTCAAGAATTAAAATATACACTCGTGATACATAATTTCTGACCAGAGTGTGAGGAGCAGAAAGATTCGAATCGCCTGGTATTGCTCATTTCCCCACTCAGTACACATACAGAGGCTGAGTTCGAATGCAGGGTATGTATGTGTGGTGCCTGCCGTTCGTCTCTGGTCAGGGATTACGTATCACCTCTGTACACTAAAAAAGGGATTGGTACACCTGCATGAGTGATACAAAATAACAACACGAATGAAACCCTTCCAAACAGCCTTCCTCTTATTCGTTACCCAGCGTTCAGACAGACAGACAGACAGACAGACAGACAGACAGACAGACAGACAGACAGACATACATACAGACAGATAGACAGACAGACACACAAACACACACACACATGCAGACACACAACCTCCCAGATGCTCACTCACAAAAAATATGAACAGAGCGAAAATGAAACAACACCCACGCACACACACATTGCTACAGACCCCCCACCATAAAACAAATACTAGTACACACAGCCATATATATATACACATACAAATACACGCACACCAAAACGGTTCCCCATCACCATGACACGAATGAAAAAAAAATAAAAAAAATAAGAAGATAAAGCAGAACAACAAACAAAAAAGAGAGAGGGACAACAGACAACACGACACAAGAGCAAACACCACCACAAACACCGTGGGGATAAACACACAAGCCAGCATCATGGCAGGGGCGCGGTCCCGTTGAAAAACAAGACAGGCACGAGGGAGGCGGAGAGGAGAGGCAAGGCAAGGACGTGGTGGGGGAGTTAGAGAGTTAGATGAAGTGGATAGGGAGGGACCCAAGTATTTGTAATATGTGTGTATTTATGTCATCAATACATTATCAACGTTTTATAACAATAATAAGTCCAGATTGATTCCTATCGAAGCACAATGGTCACGATGCTTTACTTTTATGATTTTTATGTCTGTAGACTATTTTAGGAATGCCTTTTGCGTGCCAGGCTAGTGTTTGTGAATATAGTCTGACTAAATCCAAGCGATTTTATCATGCCTGAGATATATTTCAAGCAAACATGACGGTTTTTATGATAATCAATATTTAGTGATCCTTTTCTCAAGTAATGTCGTATTATAAAATGTACAAGTATTATATAACTCCCAGCCAAATTGTTCAACTGAGAAGACACCACTGGCAGTCAAAGGGATAAGAAAGACGTTGACTACTTACCAAAGACTAAGTTCTTCTGACTCGTTGTTGACCTCTGTGTGTGTGTGTAGTATCCTGGACTCTCCGTATTGTTTTGGTTTCCTTAGTTCCCCTTGGCAATAGATAGGCGCCTCTGTAAAAAAAAAAAAAAGGAAACGCAAGGTGATTAAAAACATAAATTTGCATATTTCTCTGATGAAATAAACTACTGGCTTTTGGGGTAAATGTGAAAAAAACAAAAACAGAGCTAATGGCAAGTTTCACCTTTACTCAGTCCCGTCACTTTAGTCATTAAGGGACCCTGTGATGTAGTCAGAAAATTGGAGGTAAACGAGTCCTTCAAATATAGCTAATAAACACCACAACACACCTATTTATAATGGAATTTGCTTGTTTCTTGGCATAGTCAGGAGGAATCAGTTTTGCCGCCAATTTTCAAACAAGATCACAGGATCCTTTAGGACTTTAGGTGGTCGTTTCAATGTGGGGGGAAATGGAGGGCTACAGCTGGTTCCCCCAATCGATACTACAAGACCAATCCACCTCCTATCCATAACACTGAGCCTGTCTGTCTCCTGGCATATAGTTTGGAGAAATCAGTATCCATCCACTTCGTCCAAAACAATATGATCGCTTTAAGGGGGAAGTTTTGTGTTGGTTATTCTGGGGCAAGTGAATCCTCCAAACTATTCCAAGCAACAGAACACCATTACTGTACTTATGCCTATCTGGTCCCGTTTCCTAGCATACTTTGGAGGAATCAAGGCACTTCAATGTACCAAATAAGAATTACCACCTTAAGCCTGTGGTAGGTAGGTAGGTAGATGGAAAAAGGGGGAGAGGAAGGAAAGGGAAGGAGGGGAAGAAAGAAGGGGAGGGTAGTTGAGGAGAGGGGAAGGCAAAAAAGGGAAGGGATGGAAAGAGGGGGGAGAGGAAGGAAAGGGAAGGAGGAAAGGGAAGGAGGACAGGGAAGAAAGGAGGGAGGGTAGTTGAGGTGAAGTAGGTAGGTAGGTAGGCAGGTAGGTAGGTAGGTAGGTAGGTAGGTAGGTAGGTAGGTAGGTAGGTAGGTAGGTAGGTAGGTAGGTAGGTAGGTAGGTAGGTAGGTAGGTAGGTAGGTAGGTAGGTAGGTAGGTAGGTAGGTAGGCAGGTAGGTGCCTTGAGATACAATACCAGTTCTGCCTCCAGTTTTTCCTCATACACTTATCTCCTCATTAGTGTTCTCGTAGGTATACATTTCACAACAAGTAAGAGTGAATGAAGAGCTTAGCAGTGCCCCCTTGACGTGGATGGGTGATAAGAGAGGTAAATATAAGGGATCATAGGGTTCAGTAATTAATTGTGACAAGGTAGTACGGTACTATTATTATTCACAACTGTACAATACACGATAAAAACAAAAAACAAAAATAATATCGGAGCAATTCTCAAGTGAAACATCGACATCTCAGACGATGGATACTGAAAAATATTTAGCTTGTTTATTTCTAGGGCATCATGGGGGGCTGTACCGATCATTTACAGAACCATCAGACTTCTCTTAGGAGCTCTATAGTTTGTTTTTGTTTTTATCGTGAGGAATGTACAGTTAGACACATGAATTCCTGATACAGTCCAGCAGGAAGATGCTCTACTCCTCCCAATGTCAAGTTCCTGTGAGACCTGATGGTTTCTGAAGCCTCCTAACTATAATACCACGAACAAACAAGCTCCTTCAACAATGTAAGTGGTGTTTCGAGGCAATGTTTGAAGGACTCGCTAACCTTCAAATTCCTGACTACATCACGTGGGTCCTTAACGCCTTGTTGAATGATATAGAGGGCTAAAACCATTACCGACCTTGTGATGGCAATAATAAGTATAAAACTGGCAGGCAACAGTCACTGATTACCAAAGACTCATTGAGGGACGAGTAATCTTTTCCATGGACTGTACCAAAAATTCATGTGTCCAACTGTACTGTACATTCCTCACCTGTCACTTCACTCCATCCCCGTCTTTACATCCTTGAAACTCTGCTTCCCTAATCCCATTATGAGGCTTTTTGTTCATTAACTTGTTACTCAATTTTCGTTTAATTTTCCCTGACTCGTATTTATTCCTCACTTGCAATATTCCCTTTGTTTATTTGTATACGTTTCTCATGGTTACTCGTATAACTTCGTCAATATACCTGTAAGTAAATGTAAATAGAATTATTCCAAAATGTAGGGATAACCCATTATTTTACATGACCAAACTTCAGGCAAACAATTTTGTATACATCATTTCCCTGAGCCTAATCTTCGGCACCAACACATAACTCTTACACAACTACGAAAATAGGCAGTGCAGTCAGCATAAAAATAATGCAACAAACATTGTATTGCCATTTCAGGAAACAATTCAATTTAGCGAGTCAGGAAGGTGGGACGAGTGTGGGTTTGTATGTTCATGGATGTAAAGATTATATATACACACGCAAAAACATATTTATATTTTTGTTTGTGATAATGGGTGCCTGATTTTGCTCGTAAATCAGAGGCTACAGATTCCCCCAAAAATTATAAAAGAAAACACTACCCAAAAAATAATTTATCAGTTTCCTGAAATTAAGTGGAGGAATCAGTAGCCTCCAACTAGAAACCAGAATCATATATACCTCGTCGTATGTTTCAACTTTAATATGTTCTAATTAATAGCGTCCATGAACAACAGTGGTTAAGGTGCACGTAATTCTTTATTGTTACATTGGAGTGCCTTGATTCCTCCTAAGTATGCTAGGAAACAGGACCAGAAGAGCAAAAATAATGGTGTTCTGTTGCTTGGAATAGTTTGGAGGATTCAGTTGCTCCAGATTTACCAATACAAAACTTCCCCCTTAAGATATAGATATGTCAGAATCACTAATGATCTACGACTGACATGCTTGTGGTGTACAGTCGGCTGCATAAGTTCGCTTCATGTCCAACTACTTACGTATGAGCTATATTGATGTTGTAATACAATTTTAATGCAGAGATGACAGATATTAGTTCTCATATGGTAAATTACGTATGTTGTTGGAATAAAAACAGGTTCAGAAAGCAACTATCTGGTCACATTAGCAATTTTAAAAGTACATGAGATGGACACGAATTTATGCTGCCGGCTGTACAGTACTTAACAGCATCAATTGGTAGTGTGTGATAACTCGTCTTGTAAACTGATATCACCTACGAATTGTTAGCATAAATTACCCTTATACGGTGCGTAAACATAAGCTTATATACTCTTTATCAAAACGGAAAGATAAGGAACAGGGACAAATAAAAATCAAATAATTACGAGAATGATGGAGGTGAAAATGGCTTAATTAAGAACCCCGTGATGTAGTCTGAAAAAAAAGTGGCTGTTTAACAAGTCCTTCAAACATTGCCACGAAACACCACCTCCAGTATATATTTTGAGGAAGCTGGTTTTGAGGATGAGTCAAGGAGGAATCGGAAGCCACAAATAAGCCTCACATCCTACCTACACGATCACAAAGTTGAGGGAGCTGATTTTGAGGATGAGTCAAGGAGGAATCGGAAGCCAAAACAAATAAGCCTCACATCCTACCTACACGATCACAAGTAGTCCTTAATTAACATTGCCAAGCTCGTCACTCAGTATCCAAACATCATTCTACACATCACACACCGCATCGACCAAATGCATTTCTATAATATAGTTTAGGTAAATAATAGTGTAACGAACGAAAGGAACCGACACACTACAACAAACCAGATTCATTCTATAGCTTCAAAATACTAGGAGTGGGTAAGCACTATTGACCGAGACATGATCACGATGGAAGTTACACTATTCCCTGTTCGATCCAATATATAGCTCCACAGTGGAGGGGGAAGTAACAGGCAAAGAAATCCTTCACCCAAGTTGGCTGTGGAAGCAGTCAATTGTCGAGACGAGCATTTTATCCAATAGACCCCTTGGACTCCATTGATTAAGACGAGACCGTTCCCGACTCAGTATACTCAGCCAAATGAACAGTAGCTACGGTGGGTTTTTCTCTATCAGATTGTTAATGTCCACAACCGGTGTCCTCAAGCTTCCTAAGGGGTCAGGGGGTCACGCATTAACCAGTCAGTCAGATGCAAGATAATTAATACTGTGTGTGTGGGCCCTTATCACACACAAGCTTCAGAAGAAAAAAAAAAACAGGGTGTAACTAACGTGTTCACTGAGTCTGACCGTTCACTCTGCCGCCTCAATTTGTACAACACCGCTAATATGGAAGAAGGCTGGACCAGTTTATGTCACCAGGTCGGTAGTGTAGCCTGGTTCCCTGTTCCTGGATCTAAACGTTGCTTTCTGGGACGCTGATTCTCCACTCTTATGAAATTATTATACTCTGTGCTCACACTCCTTCCTTCTCAACTAATTTCTCTGTACCAATTGATCTCTTTCCTGTTAATAATCTTAGTACTTTCATATTCTAAGTTTGTCTTTACATATTGATTCATCATCTTCCTCTACACTGACAGTACAATTTACTCGTTAAAATTAAACCAAGCTTCAAAACCCATTACATAAGAATGGATGAAATGAACACAGCATCGCAGTAATCTTGTTTTATTTTTGTTAAAAGTGTATTGGCTGGACTAATAATCGTATGTGGATTGTGGCTTCATTATCTTCCCTAAAAGAGAAAGGAAATGCCACTTGAGGATGAGGTGGAGGAGGAGGAGGAGGAGGAGGAAGAGGAGGAAGAGGAGGAACCCTTACAGACCACTTTTAGATTCTGTTTCTTCAGGTCACAGAAGCACCAATATATTAAATGTTCCTTCCTTATCGGTGCTGCCTTAAGGTGGTGGTGGTGGTGGTAATTCGTTTTTGTTACATTGGAGTGCCTTGATTCCTCCAAAGTATGCCAAGAAACAGGACCAGATGAGCAAAAATAATGGTGTTCTGTTGCTTGGAATAGTTTGGAGGAGGATTCCGTTGCTCCAGATTTACCAGCACAAAATTTCCCCTTAATTAATCCGTCCAGTCATATTACACACACACACACGGAGTTACGTAATCATTAAGCAACGGCAGGCGAATTTTACCATCTTTTTCTCCGGTTAAACACATGATATTAATTTTCTAGTTGAAGGGAAACAAACACTCTTTTACTTCCAAAGAATATTATGCTTTTCCACGGATTCATAAACAACTACGTATGTCAATAATAAATACTTTAGAAAGATGCAGTCTGTTTTATACGAAGCAAGAAAACATACACATGTAATCTTGGTTCAATCTTTACGTTACAAGAAAATCTACGTTACAAGAAAAATCTACGGAAGGCTCTGCGATCTCCACATCCCATCTCCCAGCACCATGAGTTCGTGTCTCAATTACCACCACCACCTTACCTTCTGCATGGGGCTGGGAACACGAAGAGATGGGTCAGTCAGTGCACGTGTTGGCAGTATATATTTATCATGTGAAGCAAATAGTGAAGAACCACACGTTGATTATGTATTATATTTTTTGTAATTATCATAAGATTCTAGTTAAATTGTGGTACATTTTAAACGAGGTATGTATACAAGTTGAGCAATACCCTCTACTTAATTAAATAGGTCTCCCTCAGTGGTTTGTTGTTGTCTTACGAGAGAAGGAAAGTGATAAGATTTTCTCAGTCAATTGTTTCTCGTCACAATATGAAGGAGTCAGTAAGAAGCCCTAAGAAATTCGTCCACTGTCACTAATGTTAGATAGGGTTAGATTAGACTACGTATATGTATAGGTTCGAAGAGGATTATATAAGACAGCATAGGTTAATTAAGTTAGTTTAGGGTACTTTTATAATATTTTTAAGTTACATAGGGTTAGATTAGACTACGTATATAGGTTCGAAGAGGATTATATAAGACAGCATAGGTTAATTAAGTTAGTTTAGGGTACTTTTATCATATTTTTAAGTTATGAGGTTTGTGGCAGGTGCGTGTAAAATCTATTGGAAATAAGCATGTACAGTCACGAGCACAAATAAATATACAGCTTTGGTTGGAGACTCACCAACTAACCAACGAAATAATTGCAATGGATATTTTATTGTGCATTTGTTTATTGTCTCCAGATAGATATTCAAAGCACACCTGTATTACTTATTAGTGCTCGTGACTGTACACCAGCCACCAGTAGCAGTGTAAGGGGTTAAGGGCAGCTGGTGTGTGTGTGGTGAAAGAGGTGTTTGGTGGTGGTCTAAGTGGCTCACAGTTTCATCACCCACCCACACACACTTCACTGCTGCTACTACTACTACTACTACTCTTTATCTTTTCCCACCTACTGTACATATTACTTTCTTTAAGTATTTCTCATTCTGTCTGTCTCTCTCTCTCTCAACTCATCCTGTTCTATGCTTTTCACATACAGTAATTCCCTCTTCAAGGCTCCCACACTCTCTCTCTTCTTCCTTCACACACCCTCTCTCTCTTTCGTTTGTCTGTTTCACCTCTGCTTATCTATATTCATTCTCAAGCAATGTATATCTTTACTCATCTCTCTCTCTCTCTCTCTCTCTCTCTCTCTCTCTCTCTCTCTCTCTCTCTTCCTCTGGCAAATTATAGGTTTGTTTTGCAAAATTAGTGCCTTCCAAAACAAAGGCCTTATGGGAGAGCTGTGTGGGAGGAGGAGGAGGAGGAGGAGGAGGAGGAGGAGGAGGAGGAGGAGGAGGAGGAGGAGGAGGAGGAGGAGGAGGAGGAGGAGGAGGAGGAGGAGGAGAGGAAGAGACGAACATGCATGAAGAAGAGAAATAAAGAAAGAACACATCAGACGAGATACAAAAAAAAATAAAAATAAAAAAGATACAGAAGAAAGAAGGAGTGGCCAAATGAGAAAATGAATCCTACATTGTCTCAACATATAGGTGGTGTGTCTGTATCAGTATGGAGGAATCTGTATACTAATTAATACACCAATATAAACATAACCCCAAAAAATCGCCTTTAATTAAGATGCTTCAGGAACTATGGCCATATATATATATATATATATATATATATATATATATATATATATATATATATATATATATATATATATATATATATATATATATATATATATATATATATATATATATATATATATATATATATATATATATATATATATATATATATATATATATATATATATATTTTTTTTTTTTTTTTTTTTTTTTTTTTTTTTACTCTCTAAATCAGTCTCCCACGTCATACCCTCCCTTAACTTTATTCCCTCCTGAGAACATACACACTCGTACATACATCCCGGCACAACTTAAGACCACATATATACACCCTGCACCAATGTTGTGGGTAATGTAGTCAGGAAGGAAATGATGAAGGGGTTCTATTTATATATCTGGCACCTCATGCCCGTAGTTTAAAAAACAATTGAGAGCCCTTACTGGAGCTCTGTGAATTCTCCAAACTACTCCAGGCAACAGATTCCCTATTAGAAACACTGAAGCGTTCTGTGGCCTGGATTATCTGAAGGGTTCATAGAGTTTCAGTAAGGGCCCTCAATTTTTGTTTTAAACTACGGGCCTCAGATTTAGTGTTGGATACTGACTGACTGATTCACACGCTTTAAGGGGAAAGTTTTGTATTGGTAAATCATCTGGAACAACTGTAATCCTCCAAACTATTCCAAGCAACAGTACACCATTATTTTTGTTCATCTTCTGGTCCTGTTTCCTGGCATATAATAATTGGAGGAATGAAGACACTCCAATGTACCAAAAAAGAATTACCACCTTAAGGGAAAATTTTGGGATTTCGGTGTATTTTAGTTTGTGTTATTCGCTATTCTGTTTCTCTCATTGTATATACTCGTATACTTTTATATTATTATTAGCGGTGGGAAGTTTAAATCATGCTCTTGTTAATATTATATACCCTCAAGAATACATTATATGAGCATGATATTTATAAAATTAATAGTACAGTATATGGTACATACAGATACAGTTGCCAGCACTTATAACTGGTACAGTCTTCGTTGTCAGTCCAATTCTCCTGTACCAGTTATAAATGCTGGCAATTGTATATACAGTCCACAGTATAAACAATAAAACACGCTTAACATAATATTAATCCATTTTACAAGAGTTGTTGATCAGAGCATCCTGTATAATATTATTGTATCTATTAAGGAATAGTAAAGTGTTACGTACAGTACAAACGATGGTGCATTTGCTTTTTGTCAGTTGTACGATATTTGCAGCCAACCCACATTCATTGCAAGTTCACATAAACAAACACACACACACACACACACACACACACACACACACCACAATGATGAGGTGTTAAGAGCCCTACTTCTCTTTCTCCTTGTTTGTTTTGTTTTTATACTGCCTTCTTTTTAATCCTTTTCATCTTCCTCGTCTTCAACCTCGTATTTCCGATTTTCATTCACTTTCATTTCCAGCAATTTGCCATTTCATTTAAAAACTTTCTAGCCACTGTTTGTGTATACTGTCTCCACCTTTATCAATCATCCTCATCCCTCCCATTATTGCTCTCTCCCATACAATCTCATTCCTTCTGTCTTTTCTTTTCAATCACACCTATACCCTTCAAGGAAACAGTCTCTATACTCCAACTCTTATTCCTTCTATGCAACCATTTCAACTCTCATCCCTCCTATGTAACCTTTCCAACTCTCATCCCTCCTATGTAACCTTTCCAACTCTCATCCCTTCTATGTAACCCTTTCAACCCTCATCTCTTCTATGTAACCTTCCCATTTATCATCCTTTCTATATAAGCTTTCCAACTCTCACCCCTTCTATGTAACCTTTCCAACTCTCATCCCTCCTATGTAACCTTCCCATTTATCATCATCCCTTCTGTGTAACCTTCCCATTTATCATCATCCCTTCATATTGTGTTTCTTTCACATCTTCTCATTGATCTTCTATTTCATCCTTGCCTTCATCCTCTCCGTCTCATCTCAATCACCTTCTCCAACAATTCTCTTCCCTTCAACCGACTTTTTCTTTATTTGTCTACACCTTCATATTGGATGAGGAATATATTTTGGTTCTTATATATAATTGACCTTGCCTCCTGCCCTGCTCTGCCCTGTCCTGCCCTGCCCTGCCCTGCCCTCCCCTGCCCCGCCTCCCTGCCTGCCACACTGTCTTGGCCTGATGAAGCAATTAAGGCCAGTAGGGGGACAGTGAACCCCCTCTACTCGGCCATCTAGACCTCCCGTTGTGTGTCCTACTCACCATCATCGTTTTAAGGGAGTGCGGGTGTAGGGGACAGGCTTGAAGGGGGGGGGGGAGGACTGGGGAGTTGCGGGAATAGGTGGTGAGGCTTAGGGGGGTAGAAAGCCTGTCCCCTATTCCCGCAACGCCCTAACACCCCCCCCCTCAAGCCTATAACCTTACTCCCGCACCCCCCTAACCCCCCCAAGACTGTCCCCCTATTCCCGCACCCCCTTAAAAGTTATAAAAATACGTATACTTCTTTGTATTATTCCGCATCACCCACATTCACACACGTTAACATCCGCAACATTCACATTCACTCACAAATTGTTTAAATACTTCACAATATGATACGATATAGAAAAAAATAAGAAAAAAAATACGGGAGTTTGTATATTGTAAACAATTAATTTTTTTGAGAAATCGGTAGCTTCCATTACGCCGACATCCTTCCTCCTTTAAGGTGGCAATTCTTTATTGTTACATTGGAGTGCCTCGTTTCCTCCAAAGTATGCCAGGAAACAGGACCAGAAGAGCAAATATAATGGTGTTGGAATAGTTTGGAGGATTCAGTTGCTCCAGACTTACCAACACAAAACTTCCCCCTTAAAGAGTCTACCTAAACTGCAACATAAGGAGAGTATTAGTGTCGCCAGCCATTATTCCTGCCCACCCAAACAATATGTGGGACTTACAGTTGGATGGCCCATTACACTTTGGACTACCATATGTGTATTTGTCAGATTGATTGATTTATTGATGGATATTAGGCGCTGCAACATCGAGGTCATATAGCGCCAGAAAAAGGTGATAGTATATTAAAAAAAAAAAATGTCAGTGTGTAAACAACGATAACGACTCATAATAAGAACGATAGCAATGACAGGACCAATAGAATCAAGATAAATATAGCTACGCCTACCTTGAATAGAAGGGCAATATGTCTACTCCACTGCTTTCGCCTATCCTTCGTGTCTACTCCACTGCTTTCGCCTATCCTTCGTAACAGGTCCAGTAGAACATCAATGTGTCTATATACTCCACTGTCTTTGCCAATACGTCGTGGTTTAGGGAGATAGATTACTACAACAATTATCAACTATACTGTAGTAGGAGGACTCGTGACTGGACCGGTATATACTCTGTTATAACCTCCCTGTCCGTCATCCCTCCCCTCCCCCCACCAAGGAAACACGGCGACCGCAAGGAAAAGAAATTAACTCTGAAAATTCTGACGTCAAAGTAAATATTAAACGCGACTGACCCCTTCCTGTTTGGTTAGCTTACACTGCATGGGTCTCTCTCTCTCCCTCCTTCTCTCTCTCTCTCTCTCTCTCTCTCTCTCTCTCTCTCTCTCTCTCTCTCTCTCCAGCCCTGCCAGTTTGGAGGCGCACACGTTCATATACCAGAAAAACAGAAAGATAGCGAAAAAATACAGAGGTGGAAATGAAGGAAATAGATAAAGTGAAAGACCTAGAAAGGGAAGTGTAAGTAGAGAAGCCAAATAAATTGTACGAAAGCATTATAATCGAAGAGAGAAAGGACGTATAATAGTATAAAAATAAGTATATATCATAAAATAAATACGCTTTGCTTGCGATAAAAACGAAAGAAAGCAAAAAATCCAATTTTACGAAAAAGATAGAAAGCAAAAACCTAAAGAAAGAAACAAATACAATCTTTTGTAATGACCTTGTGGATTGCACGCACACACACACACACACTGCTTAAACCAATGGTGTAGATATATGTATATATTTTTTATGCTTATAGACACAGGAATTCCCAACCTCCCACCAGGTACCTTAACAACCTCCTCCTCCTCTTCCTCCACCTCCTCCTCCTCCTCCTCCTCATCCCCCCTTCCCCCTCCTCCTCCTCCTCCTCTTCCTCCTCCCTCACTCTGTTTGTCTAACCTCCATATTTTTTTTTACCCAGTTTTTGTGTCTGGTCTCCTTGTTTCACCTTCTGACCAAACCCCGATGAGGAGGAGGAGGAGGAGGAGGAGGAGGAGGAGCAGTGCTGGCTGGCTGGCGTTGGCTCTCTTACTGTAACGTCACTCTCGTATAAATACAACTCCCTCACTAGAAAAATATATACGAAATTACCCGAGAGAAAATGGAGACAAAAAATATATAATGGAGAAAAAAAATATAATGGAGAAGTATTTTACGTGTCCAGTCAACGTTAGGGGGCGCGGGGATAGGGGGACAAGCTTGAGGGGGTGGGTGGGGGGGTTAGGGGGTGCGGGAGTAGGGGACAGGCATGGGAGGGGGTTTAGGGGGTTGCAGGAATAGGGGACAGGCTTTCTACCCCCCCCAAGCCTACATGTCCCCCTACTCCCCCCCCACCCCAGTTCCTCCCCCCCCCCAAGCCTGTCCCCTACTCCCACACCCCCTT
Source organism: Petrolisthes manimaculis (assembly GCA_034508575.1). Lineage (NCBI taxonomy): Eukaryota > Metazoa > Arthropoda > Malacostraca > Decapoda > Porcellanidae > Petrolisthes > Petrolisthes manimaculis. The sequence continues at coordinate 213,948 of JAWZYT010002691.1, forward strand.
AAGGAACCTGTGATCGTGGATGGGTATTGGAGAAGGCTTCTGTTTCCTCCTGACTACGCCACGAAACACACTCCTTCCATATTATAGGTGTGTGTCATGTTGCTTGGTAAGGTAGTTTTGAAGATTCAGTTGCTCCAAATTTACCAACACCGAATTTCCTCCTTCCGGGTATTCCCTTCCTGTCATATATATCTATAGGGAACTGACCCGGTAGTCTACTATACACAGGTTTTATTGTGAAGAAAAGAAAACTATTAATAATTACTAAAACTACTATTTACTACTAAAACTACGAATTACTACTAAAATAACGGTAATTACCTACTAATAACTATTAATTATCTAAATAATAACTTCACTCGTTAATTGTGGGGACTTTATGACTATCACGAAAGCTGGTATTATGACGACAACAAGTAATGCACCTACTCGATTAATTAATTATTTATTATTATTATGCATGTGATGTCAGAAGAATATTTGGTTTGAAGAAGTTTTGTGTGTGTGAAGATTTTTTTTTTTTTTTTTTTTTTGTACAACTTTAAAAAAAAAAAATCTTCTCTTTTCTAGGAAACATTAAGGGGAAATTTTCATGTTGTTGGTAAATTGGAAGGTTACGGATTCCCCCTAAATATACCAAAAAAACTGACGCCTTTGAATGGTACTAATAGGGGATCTGTTTCGTGGCATATAATTATATAATCTGGAGGAATCAACAAAGACCTTCCAATTTACCAATAATAAAATAAACCCCTATTAATTAAACCACAACCACTAGCTTCTACAAGAAAAGAGAAGAAGAGTTTTATATGTTCTCAAAAAAAAAAAAAAAAAAAAAAAAAAAAAAAAAAAAAAAAAACTAGCTTCTACAAGATAAGAAGTTTTATATGTTCTCTATATAAAAAAAAAAAAAAAAAAAAAAAAAAAAAAAATCACACACAAAACTACCTGACTAGTGAAGTGTTTAATGTCCTGGGAACTATTACAGTGTTTTAGGAAAGCTCTTGTTACGGTTTCATAGATCAAACATGAAACAATTTATAGTTGACCCCATGTGAATGTCACCTATGGAGAGTATAATGGGAGAGTAATGTCACCGGTCTTACATGTAAACACTATTCTATTCATACTCTAACTCTCTCTTTCGGTTCCTTCCCCTCTTCACTCTATCTCTCTCCACCATCTTCACTCAATCTCTCTCTCTCTCTCGCTCTTCACTCCATCTCTCCCAACCCCTTCATTCCCTCCCTCTCTCTCCATCTATCACTCTATCTCTCCCCCAACCCCTTCACTCAATCTCTCTTTCCCCCTTCACTCTATCTTTCTCTCTCACAACTCATTCACTCCATCCCTCTCCCTCTATCACTCTCTCTCTCTCTCTCTATCACCTCTTCACTCCATCTCATAACTCATTCACTCCATCCCTCTCCTTCTATCACTATCTCTCTCCTCCCCTTCACTCCATCTCTCTCTGTCCTCCCCTTCCCTTCACACTCTCCCCCACCCCTCCCATTCACTCTCTCCTCCACCCCACCCCACCCCTCCAGGACCGTGCAAACTTACCATGACTCTCCTCCTTCCCTGTATCGTGCCTGACCTGTATTAGTTCCCTGGGCTTCTTGACACAGGTGGAGTGTTTAATTGGAGGTGAGTGGGCAGGTTACAAGGTGAGTGTGTGGGGTGGAAGGAGAGGAACATGGGGGTGAGGGAGATGGGGTGGGGTGAAAGAGGGAGGGGATGGGTGTGGGAAAAAGGGGATGGGTTATGGATGTAGGGGATGGGCGAGGGAGGAGAGGGAAAGAGAGGAGTAGGAGGAACAGAAGGAAAAGGGATTAAATGGAAAGAAAGATGGTGAGAGAGAGAAGAAAGTGGGATCTAATGAGAGAGATGGAGGAGTGGGAAAGGTGAAAGAGAGTAATGAGAGTGGGAAAGAGATAGAATGAGAGAGTGAAAGGGTGATAAAGGTAAGAAAGTGAGATTTGGTATATATGGAGTGAGGAGAAAGGAAGGGTGACAGAGAATTAGGGTGAGAAGATGTGAAAGGCAAAGGGGAGGCAGAGAAAGGGGAGGGAGAGTAAGAGGAGGGATAAAAAGTGGAGGGAGAGTAAGAGGAGGGATAAAAAGGGGAAAGAGAAAAAGGAGGGAAAGGGGAGGGAGAGAAAGGGGAGGGAGAGAAAGGGAGGGATGACATAGGTGGACATGGAGGGAGGTTGATAAGGGAAGGTATGTTTGAATAGTCCTGATATTAGAGTCCCAAACATTCGATTTTCATGTCTAATCTTTAGAGTATAATTGAACATAGTAATTACCTTGAAAATAATATATATATATATATATATATATATATATATATATATATATATATATATATATATATATATATATATATATATATATATATATATATATATTTACAGCAGATGTTATGTAAACTTTTTTGTTCTTTATTACAAACATTCATTTATAAACTAGCTCAGAAATGTATCAATAAAGCCCTATATACACAATAAATATAATAAAACCATAATACAAGTACTACCCTGATCACCTTACAACAACAAAATAACAAAAACAAAAGGAGACAACTTAGACAACACAAAATTAAAGTAATACTCAAGAGTATGGTTGTAGTCCCGATATGTCGCTCAACAACAGGGAATATGAACACTAACACAACAGGGCGAGAGATTGTGGAAGTGTTCTCGTGGTGAGTCCCACAGTAGAACTATTCAATCCAAGCCACAAGACCCACACGTAGACTCGTATAGGCTTCGTTGCTGATGGAGGTGAAATTTGAATTGATACAGTGTGTTTGAAATAGAAACTTGAGACTGCTCGAATAATAGGTATTAAAATAATGGTCATTGAGATGGTTGAAGATTCGAATAGAGTCAAGGTCGTAACAATATATTATATATATATATATATATATATATATATATATATATATATATATATATATATATATAAAGAGAGAGAGAGAGAGAGAGAGAGAGAGAGAGAGAGAGAGAGAGAGAGAGAGAGAGAGAGAGGTGAATAGGAAGGAAAGAAATGGGAGTAAAAGATTGATGGCGTTGGAGAGAGAATGGGGCAGAAAGATAGATAGATGGATTGACTGATGGATGGATGGACAGGAAGACGGATGGACGATGTGGCAGCAGCAAAATGTAACGTGTAAAGGCACAACAAACAAAACAAAAAACTCTGAAGGCAAAGTTATCCCAAACAAAAGGTTAATGTACACAAAACAGAAAAGAATATATACAATGAAACGATAAAAAAAAACATGAAACAGAATAAAAATGTAAACAGAAAACCAGTCTAAACGTGGACTAAAAGTAAAGGTACAAATTAATAATGCAGACGAGCGAGGTTATATACCAAATAGTAAAAAGGAAAGTGTACAAGAATGACTTAAGAAAAATATAGTTAAATGGAAAAGAAATAGAAGGTGTGAACCGGGTAAGATTTTAAATTTTACAGATGTAAATGCAAAAAAAGAAAAAAAAAAAAAAAAAAAAAAAAAAAGGAAAATGGCAATAATAAAATATATATTAC